>BMAO01024389.1:0-37852 GCA_019973975.1 Trichonephila clavata | reverse complement strand
ATTGACTGTCATATCAGCTGTCACAGCTCCTGATTCATCGTTATCAATTATCATTCATGTGACCGCACACGAGTGCTCACCATCACCATTCATAGACAGTTGATAGAGCGAAATTTACGCTTATACAACCGCTATGTCGCCTGCTCCTCACATCTGTACACTGTCGAGCCAGATTACATTAGTGCTTGGCTTGATCAGTTTGAAATCATGCTGACTGGGGACGTATAGTGTTTAGCGACGAATCCCGCTTCCAACTGTGACCTGACGATCATGGAAGTCGTGTTTGGAGACACCTAGAGCATCATGCCGATCCTGCTTCCACTATTGCATGCCATGCAGGCCTCAACCAAGAGTTAGTGTCTGGGTGATTTTCTTTGACAGCCGGACCCCTTTGGTCGTCATTATTGGTACACTTAACAACACAGCTGCCTTATTTTTCGTCAAGATAATGCCAGACCACATACGACACATGTTGCTATGAACTGTCTTACAGCTTGTCAAACACTTCATTGGCCAGCAAGATCACCAGATCTCTCTCCAATCGAGCATGTCTGGATATGATGAGAAGGCGACTGCATCTACCAGGGAATGTTGATGACCAGGCCCGACAATTAGAGCAATTTGGGCAAGAAGTACCGCAGGAGACCATCAGGGGCTTTATCACTATATGCCCCGTCGTTTGGCTGCTTTCATCCAGGCTAGAGTGGGTCACACACACACACACACACACACACACACACACACACAAACACCTTATTGAGCTCGTCAATTTGTAACAATGTAACTCTGAAATAAAGCATTCAATTTTTCTGAAATTTTAATCATTTTCTATTCTGTACATAATATTTCTACCCACCAATTATTGTTTCTATCGACAACTTGCTCGTGCGTCGTTTTTGTTGTTGTTATATATAACGTGTATATTCTCAGAAAAAAAACCGTGGAAATTTTTTATTAAATCAATTATCAAAAAAATAATATTATATAATACAAACCCTTTTTATCGCAATATGCATTAAATGCACAGAGAAAATACAAATGTAATCCATTATATTTTTCAGTATCACATTTAGAGAAAAATACTCTAAAATTTTCTGGTTGAAATATTTCAATCTAAGGAAAAAGCAAGATATCGAGCAAGAAGAAACTATAAATTACTTAAATATTTGAAAGTAGGTAGTACTACATAAGAAAAGATTGCGCGCACGTTTCCATTCCTATTTGACGTTCCAAATAGCTTAAAGTGAAATGGAAGGAGACTGTTGAGATTGTAAAATGTTCGAAAACTCTCCTCCGTGTGCAGAAAAATCGAGTGCGTAAACATTCTAAAGCTTTTAAATTACTAGTCCATCACACAACACGAAAATCCTTTAAATATCTCTAGGGCATTATTTTATCTGCTTTTTCTTATTTGCAACCAGGATATAAGATTTTGTCGTGGTTGAATAAAATTTACAATTGTAAATAAACGCTATTATATCACATTGATAAATATTCTCATCTTATATAAATAAATGCGTGAGCGTGTAATGTAAAAATGCTTTAGTTGTAACATCACCCTGAATAAAAATGATATAATTGATTTTAATTATTTACTTCGTATTATTCTTAAGGAAAGTTAGTGTGTTTGTAATGAGAAAAAATTCCTGATACTTCGTAATTTTTTTCCTTAATAGGTGGATATATTTTTTAAAAAAAATTATATAAAGTAACTCTTCGTCTTTCAACTAACATTATTTAAAGTAGTCGCTTAAAATATGGTAAATTCAAAACTGGCACTCAGTTATTTTCCTCGATTGTGATGAATAAAAGATGTTTTGTTATAGCAAAAGAAAAGTAAATTATAATCATCAACTGTCGATAATTTCAAAATATTCTCTCTCTCTCTCTGTGTGTGTGTGTGTGTGTGTGTGTGTGTGTGTGTGGTGTGTGTGTGTGTGTGTGTGTGTGTGTGTGTGTGTGTTGTGTGTGTGTGTGTGTGTGGTGTGTGTGTGTGTGTGTGTAATATTGAAATTCGTCTATGTTATGGCTTAAGAATTTTTGACGCCTCACTCACATTTGCCGAGTGATCATGTGGTCTCAAAGTCATGATCGACATTATTTCTGTTTAGTTCTGAGTTTGTGTCCTGGCGCCACTAAAAACTCACCGTACAGAGAGGCTAATGTTCGTTAAATCTGTTAAGGCTCAAACTCCTCACGTTGAGATTTGAGGAAGTTGTGTGCCAGGTTATATATTATTCACACACAGGCTGGTTCTTAGAGAACATATGTTCCAGGATCTCAGGTTCATCCTCGTTTCTCGAAAGGAATTTAAAATTACGATGTCCGTTGCCAGTAGTCCTCTTGTGGTTTCAAATCGCTATGTTAATAAATAATTATTCACTAAATTTCGAATGTTTGGGGAAAATAGTTTATGTTCGAATGTACAAAACTAATCCCATAGAAGTTCTTCTAACTGTTCTTCGAATTCAATGTCATTTTGAAAGATGAACTAGAATTTGAAGTACAAGTCTCATTCGGTAATTGTTAGGTTATTATTTAATGGACTGTAGTGATTATAATTTTATGAGAATTCCAAAGGTTTTTAAATCAATTTCTTTTTATTTATGCGACTTCCGACATGAAGTCTTTGGAAGGAACAGGACAGTTTTACAGAAGCATTGGAACTGATACAAAACACATGGCTGTGGCAACCCTAAACGTCACCCTTATTTGTTTACAATTTAACATCGCCACGCTATGGCGCCAACATGCCAAAGTATACGTTTACATTGGCCTTAACAGTACTGTTACAACGCTTCAAACTTTCTAATCCTGAGGGTTGTTCACTTCTATTCACTTTCCATAGCTGGATAGCGCAACAAATTGAACTCGCATCTCAAGGCATCAATATACATCATTTTTAATGATATATTTGCTTATTAAAATAATATTTGTAAAAGTAATAAAATCAATCAAATTCAATTATTTAAGTAAATGGTAGTCTTACAGGAGTGTTTTTCAAAGGAGTAATTTATCATTTGAAAAGTAATCTTAGAAAAAGCAGAGGAATAAAAGTTACTACCTTTAATAGGCTTTTCTAAATCCTGTTAGATACTTGAGGAAATCGATATAACCTCGTAAACTGAATGCTGACTCAGTGTCTTCATACATGTTATATTGTGACATCACACTTACTCACTACAACTGGATAGGTATAGATACATCCACGACATTATCTCAAGCTAACGAGCGTTGATTAAACGGCATAATCATATAATTAATGCTTATGTGTATGCTATATGCTTAAATGTTGCTAACACGCTTTTAATTGAAACATAACTTCAGTTCATGTGAAAACATTTTCAATAAAATTAAAACTCGCATTTGTAATTAATATTTTATCTATTTTCTCTGATTTAAAACTACCTTTTATATAAAAGCCGACCTATATATTGATGAATTCCCAAAGTTGATGGTTTCATGAATTAGCATCTAACTATAAAGATTACACGAGGTAGTTAACAAATTATAAAACAAAGAATTGATGACTTAAATGGATATATTTACTTGTAGCATTCTATAGAATACTTTATTATTATTTTAATCATTTTTGTTACCTTCATAGATTTGTAATTGAGGCTATAAATACCAAATGTAATTAATCTTCGTGTAATGACAAATTTTTACTTCAACAAATAAATAGATGGAGCTGAAAAATATTGTAAAAAGTCATGTTAAAGGAGTAAATACTAAAATTAATTTATATTACATGATTGTATCTTTTGTTATATCTTTAGTCAACAATTCATGTACTTTTCAAAACGCCAAGCAGATATTTCTTTAAATTAGGATTTGTTTTACTAATTTTTGAGAAATAGTACATTACACTATCATTTAGCAAACTGCTAGAGAAAGAGAATCAGGTTTTTTTTTTAAATTTATTAATATCTTGTCAAATTTTTTGAACTTTCGTAAAATTTTTATCACATAAATTTTTTTTAATGAAAAATTCATAACAAATTAAAACTACTTTAAAATTTAAATTAAACACTCGCAAATGGAATTTTTATTAATGAGTAAGTGATATATTTTGACAAAAATATTCAAAAACTAGTATAAAGTATTAAAATAGTCAGGCTTTGTGGTACGATAAAAGCTTTCTAACTTTCTAAAGCTAAATTACTTCCTTTCGACATTTAATGGCCCTTTAAATCTATAAGAGCGTGAAAGTAATTAACATTGTATTCGTTTATTCGAAGCTGTTGATATAAAGCTTCTTTGAAAAATTTTGAAAATTTTTGAGACATACTTATATAACAATGTAACCAAAATAAGTTGAAACTCTTTGAAGTAAAATTACAAAATTTTAAAGCAATAATTAAGAGTCTGAAAATGAAAGAACTGCTGAATTCTGTGTAAAAACATTTCCTTCTACTTTATTTATTTATTTATTTTTGTATAGTGTGTCAGCATTACAGTACACAATTAAAAGAATCTAAAAATCTCCAAATTTAGGTAGACCGTTCCAAATACATTAAAGGGAAACTATAAAATTTTCCGATTAGAAGGAAGTCAGTTTAAAAATTTTTTTCATGCTTTTCAAAAATTTCTCGAAGAAAAGTAATGTAATGCTTATTTGAAGCATTTACCATTTTCAAAGGTACTAGAATTCTTCAAGGTATCGTTTTTTCTTAAAGGTATTAATACCAGCTTCTAAAAGACTATTTTATTCAATGCTATTTTCTTATAAAAATGATTTAATTGGCATGCAATTTAAAACCTCGCGAACTTTTAAATCTTCATAACATAAATTTTGTTCATAAAATAAGAAATCAAAAATAGTTTATTAGAGCTAAAGCATTTAAATCTAGCTTCTTTATACTGAATTTAAGATGAAATCCATTTTGTATAACCATGCATGAATGTGTTAGGGGAAGAGGATACAACACACATTCGTAACCATACTTAGAAAGACATTGGTAGATTATGAAGTAAAATATTTAAGTTATGAAAAAGTTATTTAAATTTCTACATACTCACTCAACTCTTATTAATGCATGGGAAAGCCTTTTAAAATACTTTACAACTAATTACTGACTATTTAAATTATCATCCTCAACATAATAGAAACAGAAATCTCTTCACCGTTTCCGATCTTAAATTACAAACATATTTGCATAATCCATGCGAAATATAGAATATTTTTAACTCGTGTAAAAACAAATGTTTGCGCATAAAAATAAGGAAGATAATCTTATGCGTGAATGGCAAATCTTTCATATGTATGAAATCATATAGATAAGAAAAGATACATTTATCCTGTGTAATGTGTAATTTATCTTATGTAATTTTTTACATAATACATTATAATTATTTAATACATTACTTTATGTATTTATCACATTTATCTTATGTAAATATTTTTGAATGGTCTATAATTTGCATTAACTCTGTACTTTAGTAATAATTACCAAATAAATGCTGAGGGGTTAAAAAAGCTTGTGGGGAAAAGGCACAAGCATCCTTAGTAAATGATAAATGAAGTATTAGTTTTAAAAAACTCAACCTTAAGACACTCATTCCAGAAATTCTTACATTCCCATCAATTATTACCAATATTCTTGACCGGCAAAAATTGTGAGAGAAAATATTCGTAAGCATTATGGTTTCTATATAGAAGTACCTACACTCTACAAAATATACCCAACGACAATTTTGAATACTTTGCTATCCAATAAATTTATTCTTCTGAGCTTAGAAAAAAAAGTAGTTGATTTATAATGGTTGGCTTTTATGATAAATTATTGGATAAAGTAATAGATGGGGATTGTTATCTTTAAAGCTATATTTTATTTGGCACACACAATTTATTTTACTTTATTTTCCTGTTTTCAACTTCATGATACACATCAAATTATAAAGTAACAAATGTAAATGACTTTCTGATATTTGAAAAATAATTAGTTCGTATAATTTTAAATCGAGATACTAAAAAAAGAAAAAAGGGGGAGAAGTGCATCCGTTAAACTTTTTTTTTGTTTATAGCAAAATTTTAATTTGACATAAAATGTTGCTAATTATATATTGGAAAATATTAATCATATTTCAAGTAATTAATGAATCAGTTTAATAACTTTTCAAAGAACTAGAAACTATTTTCCAAATCATTAACTTTTTTTTAATTTTTAAATTTTGCTTTTATCCAAACATTTTGCTTAACAACAGTACATGAAAAAGTAAAAAAGAGAGAAAGTTTTCTAAAATATGTAAATTATAATATTCTTCAGAGGAACGTATTTTAATCTACACTATTAAAATTCGAAGGTAAACAAACGTATGTATGTATGTATCTATCTATGTGCGTCTATCTTCTCACGAACAGCACCACGCAGAAAGTCGCGGAAGGTACCAAAAGATCGGGAATTTTCCGGGGAAGCCGTATTGCCTATTTATATTCCGATATTGTAATTAGTTAAAAAGATATTAATTAAAAACCTTAAAACGCCGAATTGTTTTACTCCTGCCGGTTGTTTACTTGGCGGAACTTCCCTTCCGTTTCGGCCGAGCGGTAATCTTACGTTTTCCACCATATTAAAATTGTCATCCGATTTTCGGTGTCGAAATTAGACAAAAAATAATTACAGAATCGGAAAGATCATTTATTTCGCCACGACACGGTGTAATTTTTTTTTGTAAAATAACGATATTTTCTATTTTTTTCGAATTTTTTAAAATAGTGTTAAAACTGATGCGTTTTTATGAAAATTATTTCTAAATCGTTGGGTATGAATTACTTTTCGTGTTATTAAATCGATATTCTACACTAATTAACTTCAAGCCTTTCTCTTTTAGATCCATTCATTTAAAAAATAAAATTCCCAAAACTTTTTTTTTTATAGAATTTTTAAAAAGTATTCTTAATTTTTACTTCACATTGAATAACTTCGTCATTTATGAAGATAATCTCACAAAACCTTTTTTCCGTGTGTACAGTAATATTATCCGTAACATATACGAAGATTGAAAAAATTGCTTCAAAATTACGGATTTAAAAAAAAAAAATGTGATTTTCGTAAACTCATGTTTTTCTGAGAAATAAATTAAAAAGTAGTACTTTGTACATTTTTTATTTCAAAGTACGTTATTTTTGCAAATAGTTGGTGATGTTTGAGAGCATTAACGTAAAAATTATGCCCTTAAAATGAAGGTAATGATCTTTAAAATAATTCAAAATACGCGATTTTACATTTAGCCAAACATAAATTGGCGTCGAAAATTAGCTTTGCGCCAATGACTTTTGACCTGTTTCGCCTTATATGCTTGGTTTTTCGTAATATATTATATCAGAACGTTTTCTTTGTTGCTTTAAATATACATTTTTTTAAGTAAAAAAGAATTGTTTTCTGTAAATCATTAATCGAAATTTTTCAATCGTTACGTATAAGGATTTCTTATAACTATGATAAGTAAACCATCTGAACTAAAAGGATTCATACTTTGCTCTTTTAATATCAGTGATTGAATAAATTAAATACCAAACATCATTTATTTGTCACGATTCGGATTTTTTTTCCAAAATAATAATACTTTGCCTATTTTATGATTTCTTCTAAAATGAATAAATATCGATGCATTTAAATGAAAATGATTTTTAAAAAAGTCATTGATCATTTAGAATCAATGATTAAAAAAATAAAATGCCAAAAACTATATTTCGTTAAAGAATTTTATAGGAAAAAAACAACTTTTTTTTTTTTTTACAAAACAATGATGTTTTGCATATTTTATGATTTTTTCTCATATGAATCAATATCGTTGAAGTGAGTGGGTGATTTTAAAATTCACCCTGTTTGCCTATTCGAGAATTTTTGGTGACGGACCTCGAAATTTTTAACCATTCTCAAGTGACGAGGACGACACCTGAGCTTTCACCCATCTTTAATAATTACCACACCACACCAACGCAAGAACAAATTTCGAAAAAGGGATTTTTTATGACATAGTTAGAGAAATCACTCACATCGCGCACATACACACACACACACAAGTGCTATCGGCCTGAAGGAAACACGAAATTTCCATGGGGATGAAATTATTCACTCAGGAAAAGGAAAGAATTGGAAAGTGAGTGGGTGATTTTTAAATTCGAACTGTTTGCCTATTCAAGGGTTTTTGGTGACGGACCTCGACATTTTCAACCATGCTCAAGTGACGAGGACGACACCTGAGCATTAACCCCTCTTTTAGAATTACCACATCACACCAACGCAAGAACAAATTTCGAAAAAGGAAGTTTTTATGACGTAGTTAAAGAAATCACTCACATCGCGCGCATACACACACACACACACAAGTGCTATCGGCCTGAGGGAAACACGAAATTTCCATGGGGATGAAGTTATTCACTCGGTAAAACGAAAGAATTGGAGAGTGAGTGGGTGATTTTTAAATTCGCACTGTTTGCCTATTCGAGGGTTTTTGGTGACGGACCTCGAAATTTTCAACCATGCTCAAGTGACGAGGACGACACATGAGCTTTCACCCACCTTTAATAATTACCACACCACACCAACGCAAGAACAAATTTCGAAAAAGGGAGTTTTTATGAGATTGTTAAAGAAATCACTCACATCGCACGCACGCACACACAAGTGCTATCGGCCTGAGGGAAACACGAAATTTCTATGAGGGTGAAGTTATTCAGTCGGTAAAAGCCCATGCAACGCAGGGCTAAGCGGAGAGGAAAGAAACAAAGAAATAAAAGTAATTTCGGAAAATAATATTGGAAGTGCTGAATTTGTGAAGTTGAGTGAATATTAACGTCCCACTGTTCAGCAACACGAGGCCTTTTGGGGACGGTCCGCGTAATTTTGAACCATGGTCAAGTGACGCGGACGACACACAAAAGTGTTGGCGTCAGAAAGAAAGGAGGAAATTAACATGGTGATTAAGTTATACTCTCGGTATAACTTAATCCCCATGTTAATTTAACATATGCACATATGTATGCACTCGGTAAAAGCCCGTGCAACGCCGGGTCATGAAAGCTAGTTTAAATATAATACACGCATTCATACTCATATATATACTCATATGCAAAATTAAAAGAATTTTCAAATTATATCTATTTTTACAAGAAATATTGAATCAAAGGTACTAATTAAGCCATTTACGAATTGTGCAAGTATTCAGAGTCGAGTACGTAAATGTACACCTATGTGTTTGTGGAATCCTGATTGTGTAGGAGGTATAAGCACACAAAAGATAGGTGCGAATTTGTATGCTCGTACTCTTTCACGATATTCATCGTGTTTCTCATAAGAGTTAGGTAAATTTTATAAAGTGTTAGTTAAATAAGTAAACACAAATGTGTATGGACGATGGAATGAAACGGAGAACTGTCAAAATATCAGGACAATCTCGAACGTTGACGACTACAAAGCTCAACGTAGCGCCCAGTGTGTTATCTGTAATTTATGGAAAGAGTTTCAGAACACGGTACTCATATCAAGAAGATCTGCACAAAGGTCCACAACGACGGAAGAGAATCGTTGTTTGACCCTTGCTCAGTCCCTGAGTTCCCACCGGGCGCACAGCTCGTACGAGAGCAATATGCTGTCACTGGAACCCAGTTCCGTGGTCTGCAATTGCTCAAAGTTTTCATGAGAAATAGCTGTATTTCAGAAAGCTCTTTGTTTGGTTCCCGCTCATTGCAGCCCTTAAGAGACCGCATTTAGTATGGTACAAACAACATACGCATTGGACCAAACTTCTAGGAAGCATAATGCTTTTTAAAAGACATTCATCCTCAGTATACATGTATCTGGGTATACAATACCATCTCTCCTTCATCGGAGAAAAGAATTGTTCCGGAAGTGGATGTGTAATGGTTTGGCAGATACAATGCTGTGCCACTGAATACCCATGCAAGGGCTTAACAAAGACTTCCTGATTGCTATAAGGTATAGAAAGCAGATCTCAGAGTCCTATGTTCCGACTTTTCAGGGACGTAGCTGGTCTTGGTTCCTATTAATTGATGATGGCGTTAGTTCACATAGAGATCAGATAGTAGATAATTACCTAGAAAAGGGAGGATCCCCATAGATTAATCAACCAGATCCCTTGATCTTAACCCTACAGAGCTGTTGAATTGAGAATCTCGGATGAGAACAGAATTGTTTTTCTCTTGGGAAAACAATTCTATCCTCATCCGAGAACCATCCCAGAGCAAAAAATTATCTTAATCCTGGAGTGGAATCGACTGTCACAGGAACTCCTCAACAGTTTTCTATCCAATATCTTGTCACTCTGTGCAACCTATCTGACTGCGAGAGGAGACCATTACCCATATTAAACTTGTTTTCTCATTTCTATATCACTACGTGGATTTTTAAAATCCCTGAACGATTAACTTTAATCATGCGCGTGTAAGTAAGAAGACTTTTGAAAATGGTTCCTCTCTTTCTGTAATAAATGTATATTCAATTCAAATCTTGAAACGTGACAGTTTTTCAGAAATTCGACATACTGTTCAAATTCTCTTAACTTTGCTCACGAGCGTATATTTGTGTGTGCCAGTCTATCTGTCTTTCTGTGTGTGTAAAATATACTTATATCATGTTGTTAAAATTCGTGTGTGTGGTGGAGAGGCCTTAAAAATCTAGCGATAAAACGAAACGTTATTTTTCTGCCATTACTGCTAGAAAGCTAAAAAAAAATTTCAAAGAAAAGAAAAACAGTTACATTTTATTTGTATCCTTTTTATTGGGTAAAGCACCTTTTGGAACACCAACAAATTTTGTAAATAACAAGTAATATAAAAAAAATTAAGGCAATTCCTACTTTGAATGGATGAATAAAAAGTATTTTATTAAAGATTGAAAATTTGAACAAGATATATATATATATATATATATATATACTAGCTGCATGGTCCGGCATTGCACGGGCTTTTACCGAGGGTATAATTTAATCCCTATGTTAATTTCCTCCTTTCTTTCTGATGCCAGATTTTTTGTGTGGGATTGTGACGCGTACGATGTGAGTGCATGGCCCGTGAGTGCATGTCATGGCTTTCTCGTTTAACATTTTCAAATTACGAAATTTCACTACAATTTTAAATTTTGAAGTAAAATTATGGATTTTTTTAAATGTTCGACACCGATATTGATTCATTTTAGAAAAAAATCATAAAATATGCAAAATATCATTATTTTGTAAAAAAAAAAGTTTTTTTTTTAAATTCTTTAAAAAAAAAAGATAGTTTTCGGCATTTTATTTTTTAAATTACTGATTCTAGATGATCAATGAACTTTTTAAAAATCATATTCTTTTAAATTCATCTATATTTATTCATTTTAGAAGGAATCATAAAATAGGCAAAGTATTATTGTTTTGAAGGGGAAAAAATTCGAATCGTGACGAAATAAATGATGTTTGTTATTTATAAATTTATTAAATCACTGATTTCAAAAGAGAAAAGTATGAACTTTTTTAGTTTAGATGGTTTACTTATCATAATTATAAGAAATCCATACATAACGATTGAAAAATTTCGTTTAATGATTTACAGAAAACAATACTACTTTATTTTAAAAAAATATTTATTTAAAGCAATACATTTAAATGTATTGCAAATAAACTTACTTAAAATAGTGATAACGGAGTAAAAACGCGATTAAATTTTTCTCAAATATAATTAATGCAAAAATTCTTACCGTTACCTATTGAAACGACTGTTTATTTCTTTATTGCGTTGTTTTTGAGTGTTAGATTTTAAAAAAAGGTAAAAAGCCTTTATTTACACATTTACAGTATAAAATTCAAAAAGAAAGTAATACTATGTGATAAAAATATATTTCAGAATATTTCCTTATATTTTTTATGATATATTTTTCTTATATTCCTTTGTTCTTCAATAAATCAATTTTTAAGAAAAAAAACTATCGGTTGTGATGCGTTATATGAATGAGCGTCCCGCCGCAAATAGCAATGTTATGAAGGAATTCCCCTTTTTCTGCATCAGTGAAAGACTCAAAGCTACCTCAACCTTTCCCGTCTTCCAAACAGAAAGCTAACGCAAAGTGAATGACCTCAGAGCAATTGAGAATTTTTTTAAAGTTTTCATTTTTTTGAGGACTTAACTTTCACGTTAAAGTTTTAAAATTTCGCACATTAGTTGCAAAATTAAAGTACTTTTAAATAAAAAATGTACAAAAAAAAACTGTTTAAATTACTTTTCGCGAAAACGGTATTTAACGAAAATCACAAAAAAATTTTAAAATCCGTAATTTTTAAGAAAGTTTTTCAATCTTCACACAGAAGTTGGACAACATTATTCTACAAACGTAAAAAAAAGTTTCGTAGGATGATTTTAATAAATGACGAAATTATTTAATCTTGAGTTAAAATTTTGAGTATTTTTTAAAAAATAATAGAAAAAAAAGTTTTCAGCATTTTATTTTTTAAATGACTGATTCAAAAAGAAAACGCATAAACTTATTTAACACAAAATATCGTTTTAATAACACGAAAATAAATTCATACGCAACGATTTAGAAAAAGATTTTCATAAAAACGCATCGGTCTTAACTCGATTTTAAAAAATCATCAAAAATAGAAAATATTATTTTGCAAAATAAATTATACTGTATCGTGGCGAAAGAAATGATCTTTCCGATTCTGTAATTATTTTTTGTCTGATTTAAAAAACAAAAATCGGATGGCTGTTTATATAACGTCGAGAATACCGAAAAATTTCACCCTCTGTTCATTCACGATGCTAGGGGGGGGGGAATAACGCGCAGGGTTAAGACAATTATGCGTTTTAAGGTTTTTAATTAATATCTTTTTAACTAATTACAATATCGGAATGAAAAATAGTTTACCTCCTATTCTCAGACCTACTGAATATACGCACAAAATTTCATAAGAATCGGCCGCACCGTTTCGGAGGAGTTTGGTTACAAACATTATGACACGAGAATTTTATATATTAGATATATATATATATATATAGGGGGGGGAGACTGAGCTAATAGTAAGAATCGAAAAATAATGTAAAAATATAATAGACTTCGGCTTAAAAAATTCATTTCTTTGTTGACAAATACAATAAAAATTAATAATCTCTCACTAGAAACAAATTGTAATACTTCAAATAAATCAAAGCCATAAATAAAATTTTACCAAAAATGAAAGGTTACTTTGGCAATTTCCTTATCAATAAATTGAGCACACGGTTATTTTCGAATGCTGCAAATTGGATTTTTTTCATAAAAATCGCAAAACATTTGAAAATGCAACATGAAAACCATCTCTCACTCTGTTACTTTCTTTCACTCTACTTTTCTTTTTTCTCTAACTGCATTACGTTAGAAACGTTTCTCACTCGTTCTTCCAATTTCGTATTCTTGAAACTAATGCAAAAAATACATGTAGAAATCTGGCAAAATTATACAAGAACTCCCGGTGTAAATTAAGTAAAGATTTATCCATTTTATTTCAACTTATATGCCCCAATGAAAATTTTGAAGTTTGAGTTTTATTCTTATATATTTTTCTCTCCCACGCAAGAAACGAATTGCATCTAATTTTCCCATTGCACTTTTCCTGCATCTTTCAAAATTCTTTTTTTTTAGTTTAATTTGATCAACAATCTTTACTCATACAATTGCACTTTTAAGGCATTCTCAAAAAAACTTACAGTTACTTAAATTGTAGTTCATTGAAACATTTAAAACAAAATTATTGCTGAATGATAAGTATAAAAAAATTATTTACACATTTAATGAAGATTACAATGTATAATTTAAAATAATGTTTGCCTTTTAATATGAAAAAACTTTTAAAAAAACATGTATATTTTACTATGGCATATTACATTAAATATAACGATATATGTGGCATAAGCTAAAGTAAGCGAAAACATAAAAATGTTTAAATATAAATGTTGTTAGACATAAAATATTTTCTTAAAGGAAATCATTTCTGAAGCAAAGGATCCATAAAAATTTTAATTATTAATAATTTTATACAACATTTGTACACAGTTATCAATAGTATCTTCAAAAAAAGCATTAATTATCTCTCGTAGACTATGTAACATACTACATCAACATTCAAACATGGAATAGACAACATATTATGACAATATCAGACAGAAAATATACCATTTTCTGATTATCGACGAAAAAATAACATCAAATACTATTTTCTAACGAAAACGTTTTTATATCAGGAAGCTTAAAAAAGCATGATTTCTCAACACATTGTTTTATTTTTCGGAAAAAAATACCTATAATACAAGGCTAACATAAATAATTCATTCGTTTTGAAAAGGCTTTATTTTCAAAAGTATCTCACGTACACACATGACATGAAAAGAACCACAAACTCACTAAGTTTGTATTGTTTATTCCACCTCCTCCCCCTTTCATTTGCATCTGTCATTAAGCGTAACTACTTAAATGATGAGCTTTTGCATCTCTGTATTGGGCGTATCGGTGAGAATGACCTATCTTTATTCCCTTAGCCTCCCAGATCCCATGATTTAACGCTCTGCCACTTGTTCCCATAGAAATACGTTAAAGACCTTGTTTACGTTCTTTCATCACCGAAATCCTTGGTCGACCTCAAAGTACGTATCAGTGCTACGGTGCAGACAAATGATAGAACTATGCAATAAAATGTATGGAAGGGGCTCAATTATTGTCTGGACGTGCGTCGTGTCACTAAAGGGGCACATATTGATAATTTGTCGACGGTGTATACAGGTAGGTCAAAAAGTTCCCAGAATAGGTCAACTACGAATTATTAAAAAATAGAACAGTTATTTAATCTTATTTGCCTTCAAGGTACTGTCCTCCTGCATCCACACTTTTGTTCCAGTGTTCGTATGACAGTTCAAAAAAACTCCTGGAATCCATTTTTTGAGAGATCCTTCAGTTGCTTCGTCGGATTTTGGAATCCACAAAACGAGGTCCCTTCAATTTCCTTTTCAGTCATGGAAACAGATAAAAATCTTCTGGTGATGGGATCGTTTCCGTATGCTTTCTTCAGCATCACGAGCGTCTCAGGTGATTTCTCGAGAAAAACACAGAATTGGATGTTTGCATGCTGCAAAATCCGACGAATGAAAAATTCGCTTTGTCAGAAATGATCTGCAGCTAACGCCAACAGTACAGAAAATAAATTCCAGATGGCTGTGTGTTTTCATTATTAGTGCTACCAACCCCCGAAACAGATATTTCCCCTCCAACAAAAACCTGCATGAATGTAGGGTGTGACGTTTGATTCAATAATGGTAGCGTGTTTGAAATATAATTTAGTTTAATTGTCACAGCTATTATTTACATTAATATACAAGTTTCACTATGAGATGATTTTAAAGTCCAAAATAATTTTGTGAGGGAGGGATCTTGTTGGTGTCCATTCCATGCGAAGTTTCCGCGCCGTTCTCTCTTCTCTGCGGTTCACCGACGTCCGCGCGTCCCCTTTCACCCCCACATCCGGTGGAGGCGAAATGCTTCCCTCGGGTCAAAGGTTGCAGGGGCTAATTAAGACACGTCCGTCGAAGTATATTAGCGACTGCAGGTGGTTTTGCACGTGTGGTCATCATTCTTCTAAAACTGACCCGGCCGTGGGAAGCAAGTCCCAGATGTCTCAAGGGGGGACGCACATACGTTACAGCTTTTCCTCCCCTCTTTCAGACTTTTCGTAAAGAAAAGTTCAGGGTCGATGATGGTAACCGAGGTGACTGACCTTTGGAATAGTCGGACACACAGGGAGAATATTCCTTTGAATAAGTGCTGTCATATTTCTGAGTTGTAATTAAATCTAATAAACTTACAATTAAATTCGAAATGCTTACCGCGAGTGAGTGTTCTTGCAAGGGAACTTACACAAATGCTAATCACGAAAGAATAATCATTACCAATATAAGAAGTATTCATATTATTAAAATTTTAAACACTCATACACAGTACTTATTAAAATCATAATAAAAAACATGTTGCTATAATATACTTAAGGTACCATCTTACACATAAAACATTCTTCCCAATATCCTCATTAACGGGTAATACTAATGAATAATAAGACAGATCCATAATAAACCCAAGGTAGAACACATATTAAGCAATTCAATATTATTACATTCCATGTGTGGATCCTTTTAACATACATATCCATTCAAAATTAATTTCAGTATTAGTAAGAACATTATTTACCGACAATTACTAATCATTAGCAAATACACATGATTGACACCATTTATTAACTATTTACATTTAACAATATTCCACAACTAATAATCACGACAAACAAACATGACTATCAATTCCTAATCATCGATCGCTGATCTGCTGAGACTATCTGCATTTTTATGACTTTTACCCGATCGATGTACAATTCTAAAATTATATGGTTGCAATGCCAAAGCCCATCGCATTAATCTAGGGTTAGAACTAACGTTTTTATTTAACAATACTAAAGGGTTGTGGTCGGTCATAACTAAAAATGAATTTCCATCTAAATAATAATGTAACCTTTTAATTGCGAACACAATACTAGCACATTCCTTCTCGGTCGTACAATAACGTTTCTCAACATCTGAAAATTTTTTACTCAGATAAAGGATTGGGTGCTCCTCTCCTTGGTCATTTAATTGAGTTAACACCACCCCCATGCCATAATCAGAGGCGTCGGTTTGAACGATAAACTCCCGTTCAAAATTTGGCGAGTACAAGACGGGCTTATCAGTTAGCTTCTTTTTTAAATCTCGGAATGCATTTTCACAGTCGGTTGTCCAATTAACTTCCCCGCGTCTTGGCTTCCCCTTCAACGCTTCTGTCAACGGTGCGGCTATTATACCGAGAACTGATTTATATATCTACTGTAGTACCCCGCTAAACCAAGGAACGCTCGTATATGTGTTTTTGTACGAGGGGTAGGGAAGAACAGACTGAACTTTGACCTCGGAAGGAGTGCGGAACCCCTGACCCACCACATGACCTAAGAATTTGACATTCTGTTGTGCAAACTTACATTTCGAGGGTTTTATTGTTAATTGGGATCTCCTTATTCTTTGCAGGACTATGTCCACATGTTTAAGATGTGACTCCCACGTATCCGAAAAGATAGCGATATCGTCTAGATAAGGGACAACGAAATGCTCTAGACCGTTTAGTAATCCTGCCATGAGTTTACTAAAAAAATATGTTGCATTCTTTAATCCGAAACTCATTCTTAAGGGTCTGTAAGTACCAAAACTAGTACAAAAAGCTGCGTATCGTTGTGCAGTTTTACTCAGAGGAATTTGCCAATATCCTTTAGATAAATCTAAAATGGTAATAAATTTAGCGGAGGAGACCTGTTCTACGCGTTCTTCGATGTTGGGTAGAGGAAAGTACTCCGTTCGAATAATTCCGTTTAATTTCCGATAATCGACACAAGGTCGAGAATCCTTGCCAGGTACCTCAACTAAAATCATAGGGGACATATAATCCGATTCTCCTACCTCAATGATTCCTAATTTTAACATTCGATTAATTTCGTTTTTTAAAATTTCATTTTGTCGGTGCGACATTCGGTACGGCTTCGTTCTAATTGGCTTATCATTAACCAACTGGATCTCGTGTACAACCAGATTAGTTAAACCGGGATCATTTGAGAAACATTTAGAATGTTTATTTAGTAATTCGCGCAGCTGATTAACTTGTGTGTCTTGAAGACATTTGTTTAACTCGCTAGCCTGGATGACATCCTCGAAATCATAAATGATGGAATTGTTTTCTAAGTATGGGATTTCTAAATCCTGATCTGCGAGAGATTGGTGTGCTTCATCGGTAATTATTAAATTAACAATGTTCCGGCCTTTTATAATACGGTTTTAGCATATTTATGTGATAGATTTGAGAGGTTTCTCGTCTGCCGGGAATTTCTACCAAATAGTTCGTTTCGGAAATTTTATTTAAAACCGTCCCAGGACCTATCCACTGTACTGCTAATTTATTCGCTCGAGATGTAGCCAAAACAAGTACTAAATCTCCATCTTTAAATTCGCGTTTTACTGCATTTTTATCATACCAAGTTTTCCTCTTAATTTGCATCTCTTCCATTTTATCTGTAGCTACCTCCTGACACCTTTTTAATCTATTAATTAACTTAAAAACATATTCAGTGACGAGATCATTTTCTTCTTCCGGTTCCATCCAATGTTTCATTACTAATGTTTCTGCAATCCGCAAATATTTCCCATACACCAACTCTGACGGTGTATAACCCTGTACTCTCGTGAGTTACAGTTCGCAACGCTAAAAGAATAGACGGAAGATGTTTGTCCCATTCGGAGCCTGCCTCTAAACATAAGACTCGCAAGAGTCGTTTCAATGTTCGATGAAATCGCTCAATAGGGTTACTCTGAGGATGATACACAGAACTATGCCGGACAAGTATTCCGAATCTTTCAAAAAACTCGGTAGTCAGAGCACTAGTAAAGGAAGTACCCTGGTCACATTGTATTTCCCGTGGAAAACCCATACGACTAAAGATATTTAACAGAGCAACTGTAACACTAACCGAACTGATATCAGCCACCGGGATAGCTTCAGGGAATTTTGATGACATGCATATGGCCGTAATAAGATATCGATTCCCATTAGATGTGATTGGGAGAGGCCCACATGCATCAATATTTAGCTTAGTAAAAACCTCCTGAATAACCGGGACCAATTTTAGTGGAGCTTTCTTTTTCTCATTTGGCTTCCCAGCCCTCTGACACTGATCGCAAGTTTTTACGTACGCTTCTATATCCTTATAACAATTCGGCCAATAAAAATATCGGTTTAACTTGTCTTTAGTTTTCGTAACCCCCAGATGTGCAGAGGTTCCTTCATGACACAATAATTTAATTTGCTCACGGAACCTTTCTGGCACTACTATTAATTTAGCCACATTACCTAACTTATCCTCGCGTTTTTTGACGAGTTACCCGTTTTCTAGAGAATAAGCCTTATTTATTGCCTGCACCTGACTGACTGCCTGTTCGTACAATGATTTAATATCCTCGCTATTTTTTTGAGCTTCAATTAACTCATCTCGAGTAACTTTTAGCAGCTCTAACTCCGGAACATATTCCTGCAATTCAGGGATTAAAATTTGATCCTCTGCCTCCGGAGAAACAATTATAGCCTCATCTTCCCCTTTCCTATCGCTACAGCTATTTAACTCTATTTCTCTCCTAGCCGCTATGGTTTGAGACCTTGTCTGAACAGCATTGACTACCTCAACTGAAAGAAAATCATAGCCTAAATTTTCTTTTATTAATTCGGCCGTTTTGTTTCCGAGCAAATACCGATCGTGTTGATTTAAATGATTACCACAAACTGCTGCTTTAGTTTGCACCCCGTTCCGAAGTTTCCGGAAATTTCCACGACCGCCAAGGGTAAGCAAACCAATTCTGAGCTTAACGGTTGTTTTACCCAGACCTTTTCACCGGAGAAGGAAGAAGAATTAATGTATTTAGCACACACCAAATCTATTGTTGCCCCCGTATCCCTAAGTATATCTATTTCTTGACCATTCACAGAGCCCTTTGTTACATATGAACCAAGAAAATCGGAGTTCCCATTTCCTTCTATATTATTGAGAGACTCCGTTGCTTTATTCCTATTTAATTTCGGGCATCCCGCCTTTATATGTCCGGGCAGGTTGCAATGGAAACATTTTTGTATCACGCGTCTTTCGAAAACTCTCCCCTATCGCCCTCAGGAAGAGAAACCACTGGCTTAGGGGGGATTTCCCCGAACCTAGTCTTCTTCTCCCTAAACCCGGAAGTTGTCAAATTTCTCTCGTTCCTGCTGAATTTATCCGCGGTTTTTGAATTTATTTTCCTGACATCCTCGTAGTTGTCAAAGAGTTCGGCTATTTGAGTAGATGATTTGAGATTCGCCCAATCATCTAAGAAATGTTCTCTCATACTAGCATACGCGCGTTTTTTTAGTTGGTCGACAACCATTAAATCTTTAAGGTCATCAAACGACTCGATCTCTAGGCCGATTAGCCACTCCTCTAAATAGTTAGTCATTTCAAAGGTGAAGTCTTTCCAGGTACTATCCGATTTCTTTTGGTGTTGAACAAATCTCTGGCGAAAGACTTCCGGACTTAACTTAAATCGTTTAAGTAATAGTTTTTTAATATAGTCATAATTTTCTGCTTGTTCCTCCGGTTCGCGAGCAATGAACTGCACGATATCCAAAGGTAACAAACCTAATAAATGCCCTACCCAGTCTGTTTTTTCAATTAAAGCCCTTTTAGCCTGACGTTCAAAAATCACCAAATACAAACTAATATCTGACTGATTTGGATTAAAATCTGGGATTAATTTTCTTAAATTTACATTCGAGGTTACAGAACGGGGATTTATACAGCCGGTTGATTCATCGTTTACACTATGTCCGGATTCTATTTTAAATCTTTCTAGATCAAATTTTAATTGTAATTCCTTCTCTTTCAACGCGTGCACCGCTAATCTCAAGGTCTCTTCTCTCTCCCTTTTCTCTTCAATTTTTCTATTTGCAATAATAGTTTCAAATAGATTTTTTACGAATTCCTCGTCGTAACCCTCACTGTTAGTGATTGCGGTTTTGATGTTAGGGACAGTCATGTTTGTCGTGACATCTACCCCTAATTCCTCTGCGAGTAACAACATATCTTGCTTTTTCCCTTTTCCGAGAAAAGCCATTTTTGAACAATATCAGCACAATATATTTGTTAAAATTCACACAATATTTACTACTCTCTAGTATCACAATAATACTGGTCCCATGCAAACACAGAAACAACCAAAGAAAAATTTTAACACAGTAAAATAATCAAAACTATCAAGAAACTTAAAAACACAATAAATCTTAAGCTAAAAGTTGCACACAATACTCGTATTTACAATTCTCTAGAACCACAATAACATTGTTCCCATGCAAGAAAAAACACTAAGTATCTCAAAATTTGTAGTAGAAATTTTAGAAAGCAACTAATACAACTCAAGAAATATAACAGCACTCACCCCTTTTGAAGTACTATTTGCTGGAACTTGGGAATACCGAAGATCCGGTTGACATTTCTTGCTTTAAAGATGATTTCAATTTCCACAACACACACAAAAGGATTTTCTTTATTGATGGGATAGCTTATCCACTATCAAATCTCGGCCTTCTGAGTTGCTTTTCTTTTCTCTAAAGGATAGTTTTATCCTTATTTCCAAGCTCATGCGTCTTGAGTTTTTCTACGTGCGGTTTGCAGAGCGCCCGTTATAAACCAGAATCACCAAATCACCTCCTCTCACGGGTCCGGTAATCTCTATTATTTTTTTATTAATCCTCAGCGCTGGCACCACATTCGTTAATGCTGTGACGTTTGATTCAATAATGGTAGCGTGTTTGAAATATAATTTAGTTTAATTGTCACAGCTATTATTTACATTAATATACAAGTTTCACTATGAGATGATTTTAAAGTCCAAAATAATTTTGTGAGGGAGGGATCTTGTTGGTGTCCGTTCCATGCGAAGTTTCCGCGCCGTTCTCTCTTCTCTGCGGTTCACCGACGTCCGCGCGTTCCCCTTTCACCCCCACATCCGGTGGAGGCGAAATGCTTCCCTCGGGTCAAAGGTTGCAGGGGCTAATTAAGACACGTCCGTCGAAGTATATTAGCGACTGCAGGTGGTTTTGCACGTGTGGTCATCATTCTTCTAAAACTGACCCGGCCGTGGGAAGCAAGTCCCAGATGTCTCAAGGGGGGGGACGCACATACGTTACAAGGGGACTATTCCGGGAACTTTTTGACTCTAGTAGTGAACTTGGTGAGTTTGTGGTTCTTTTCATTTATGTTTCATGTTTGTACAAAAAATACTTTTAAAAATATAGCTTTTTCAAATGAATGAAACACTCATGCTATCCCCGTTTTATTTAACGAATCGACCCTATGCAACTGCAGGGGAAGTAAGATACTTTTATCCTAAAATATTAGAGAACCCTAATAATACTAAACCACACACAGAGCTCGGTTGATGAAAAATCACCTTCGTGAAATTACTAATGAGTATATGCGTTGGCGACCGATTGAGCGTGTATGGGATGCTTTAAGGAGATATCACTGCTATCAACCCATCCCAATTACAACTTTAGGGTTTTTAAATTGTCTGGACAAGAAACGTATTTTGTTGTCAACTGAGTTCATAAACATCATCATTCTGAGCATGGAACATCACTGCCGTATCTGTATAGCTTGAATCAGCTTCAATATCGAGTTGATTCCTCTCCATATCAAAACTGATCCCACGTTCAAATCAGATGCCATGTTTTTATATGCTTTAAATTTTTGAATTTTGAAAACAGAAAATAATCCTATTATTTTTCTTTTGTGCCTATTTTGTAAAGCACTGCTTATTTAAAACTTTTGCCGAATTTCATAACATATTGGGGAATAAAAATTTTAAAATAAAAGACTTTTTTTTTTGCTTCATTTTTGGAAATCAGTACTTAAATGTATATGGGTGAAAAAAATTTGCAACAAAAAGTTTTTTAAAAAAATGGAGAACTGTTATGAATAAAATAGCGGATATTTTTTTAAATGGTGAAATTTAAGAAAAAAAACTGAGAACGATTTCTAAAAGTTTGTACTAGCATGAAATTTGAGGTCATAAAGAAAGGAGAAAAAATGCTGTAGAAAAAAAAGGTTTATATTAATTATCAAATTGCAAGCACTTCAGTCCAAATAATACATATAGATACTTATGGTTCACTTCTATTAGAAATAATAAAATGCTTCACACACACACACATTCATGTATCAAAAAAATATAATATTTAATTTTAATATAAGAGCAAGGATGGAAAAAATTTAAAAAATAAAGAATCCTTTTCCCCCTGCAATGTTCCTTTTTACATGTGAAAATTTCTTTGTGCAATGTTTTAATTACGAATTAAAATTCAATGAGAGAAAATCCGTTTAAGAAAGAGAAATGGGAATAGAGAGAGTGTAGATAACCACTTTGGTTTTAAAAAATTTTCGCTTCTATTCAAAGTTGTCCTAATATATTCCAGATACTTACAACTATTAGAAATTTTAAATAGTTATTAATACGCATTAAAACTTTTGGTAGAGTATGTATATTTTTATATATGAATATTTAATTAAATTTTTCATAAAGGAATTGTAGTGCATCATTAGGTATCAACAACATATATACGTATCTTTCAATAAATTAGATTTCAAAAGGAAAATTAGTGTCTTCTATTTAAGATGAAGCCTCTAAATAAAAGTGTATATAACAACAGCAATCAATAATTTTAGGGGAAATTTAAAAATTCAAGCAAAATTTAAGAGAGAGAGAAATAGAGTTATATATATATATATATATATATATATATATATATATAACACACAAACACACACTCTTATAAATTCGACAGTTTGTTTGGAATATACAAGATATATTAAAAATTGATCTTTCTCTATATGTGTCTTCATTAATACTTTTAATTAAAAGTATTATAAATATACCCTAGTATAAAATAGGTTTAATTCTGCAGTTAGGCAGGCTTGTGTGTCAGCTGAAATGTGTTCAATGTGTTTTAGACAGAAATTAAATTGATGATTTGCGTTCGGTTTGGATTCACCTGGTGCGCGTGCGCGCGGGAAACTCCATTTCTTATTCCTGTCATACTAATGGTCACATAATGAATGCGTTTTTAACTGATAACTGGGAGGGATTTTAATGATTTTGGGGAAAAGAAATGGTTGCCTTAAATAATAATTCAAAACGTTCGCTTAAAATATGTTGTTTTATGAACATTTAAAAAAATTTCTCGCTTACTCTCTGGTATTGATTAAGAATAAATTGGATTAAGCACTTCAAATTTAGGTTTGTGTTGCTCATAATTCCAGTTTATGATTAATTTAACTTGAACAAAAACAATCCGCAATAAATTACAATACCAAAACGTACCCTTGAAACAATAATAAAAAAATGTTTAATGATTTTGTAACCCACTGTTATTTCTCATTGAGTATTCATTTCAGTTTTCAAATATTTCTTTCAAAATGAAATTTAATTTAGCGATAATTTTATTTTAACAGTGAAATTACACCGAAAAGTAGCATGCTCAAATGTAAAAAACCAACCATTCCATGGAAACTGCTTTTTTTCTTTTAATGTGAATTTATATTTTATTTGACGCACAAGAATGTGCGGACTTTCTATGAATGAAAGGGGGAAATGTAGATGTTCCCAATTTATTTAAATTTCCCCTCCAAAAAAACCCTTAACTTTTATAAAGTCATATAGATCATTTAATCTTTCAATTCTAAATAACATTAAGACCTAAACCTCAATTCATCATCTTAAGTGTAAAATGAATAAATTGATTTGAGAAAAGGATTAATTGGATTAGAATAAAAATATCTCAAGTGTAAAATATTTTTTATTCTAATCCAATTAATCATTTTCTCAAATAAATTTATTCATTTCCATCAAAATCTCACTAAAATCTGGGGGTTTTTTCATGTAATTATTTTTTAAGAGATAACAATATTTTATTTCAAATTTGTAGCACCACGCAAAAACACCCCTTTTTAAAAACTGCAAAACGTACATTGATTCCTCTTTATTATGAGAACCTGACAGTTTATACAAATAAGCTATACCAGAGGTCAGCAACTTTTTATCTGTGGCGTGCTAGTGAGTGAGTGAGTGAATATTAACGTCCCACTGTTCAGCTACACGAGGGCTTTTGGGGACGGTCCACGTAATTTTGAACCATGTTCAAGTGACGCTGACGACACCTGAGCTGGCACCACCTCTCCTAACTACCACACCACACCAACGGAGGACGTTTGAGCTCTCGACAGATTTAACGCGCATTGCTCCCATACACGGCGGGTCTTTAGTTGTTCTGGGATCGGACTCATGACACGCTAGCCACGATCCGATGCCTAGACCACTTGGCTACCGCGGCCACCTGTGGCGTACTAAGCCAATCTACTCGTATGATTCAGCATGCCACACAGGACATTTTTTAAAATTCGATTCCCGCGATAAAGTGTGCAGACAGAGAATAGAGGTCAATAACATATATTTGCAGTTTTAATATACATTAATTTTGCATTAATTTCTAAACACCGAAATAAACAGAATAAAATATAACTATTTCTTCAAAAAAAAAATTAAATTATAATTGTACTTACATTAAGTATTTTTAAACATCTTTATTAAAATTAGAAATAGACAACATGAAATATATAAGTATTTCCCTTAATTATAGATAAAGAAAAAGAAAAATACAAATTTTAGTGCGAACTTTGTTTTCTTGCCCTACTCTTTCCTATCGCTAGATCAAGGGTACTAAATCAATTACTTAAATTTAACATGATTCTGAGCATTTAGTTTTTTAAACAATTTCTTTGCGGACTCGAAATATTTTTCATATGAAGAAATATTTTTAAGTAGTTAGATATGTAGAAGCATAAGCGGAAAACAGAGTACATGCAATGTTCTCTCTCCAAACATTTAAATCTCTCCAGAAATGACAGTCAATTTACAAAATAGCTGTAAATTTGTCTCTTTACAGTTATCTCTTTCAGATTCTTTCGAAATTCCGTAAAAGTCCGTAATTCTGAAGATGTTTGTCAAATAAGGTCCACTACAAATTCATCAACTTCCATCCACTCAAAAATTGACAAATGTGTAGAGTAGTGCAGAGTGTCACTGAGAATGGTACCGCGTGCCGTAGGTTGCCGACCCCTGAGCTATACCATCATAGAGATCTCACTAGAGGACTAAATTACATGTCAACATACCGGATAACAATAAAACTAGATAGATCAACTTAACTTTAACTTGAAAACAAAGATATAGTGATTTAACATCATGAAATACCTAGCACAAAGCGAGTGATATATATATGTATCTTAATTTAGTACAGACAAATGGTAACAATTATGAAGCAAATTTTCTTGATATAGAAATTAAATTAAAAGATTATATAAGATAGTTACTAATATTTAAGATAAACGAGAAGACTTTAATTTCAATATTATAAAAGTACCACATTGGGAGAGTAATGTACATGTTTCTATATTCAGAAATATTGTTATTAATTACTCCACAACGCAATAAATTTCCAGTTTCAAACAAATCAGAAAAAATAAAAAACTATAAGCATCTTACTAAATACTGTTTAATTCAAAAATACCCAATTAATTTTATTAATAGATATTTGAATAAAGAAATTCTAAATAGTAAGGATTAAATTCCCATAGTTTATTAACAGCTTATTATTATAAATTTATTATTCTTCCTAGATAGATAAAGGTATCTCCAAATTCTAATTTTAGATAAAATTATTTGTTCTATTAGAATTTTTTTTAATTTATCATTTCTTAAATCATTTTATCTTAGTGTCCTTAAGATAATGGTAGTATGTTTTCAATTCTTAATTTATTATTTAAATTCTTTTCATACTTTTGCTAAGTGCTACTTTTCAGCCCTTGCTATGCTTTGAATTTGTATTTGGTTCCAGAATCTGACAATAACTTGTTTATTGTACTCAGATTTAGCTCGGACTCTGCATTTTTGAATGCAATTTTTAGGGAAGTTTCCTTTTTCTCTTAATGGATTTAGATTTTCTATCCATTATTTTCAATAGGTTTTTGCTCAGTATTATTAACAGAAAGGGGGAAGGTTGGCTGGCCACAAAACATGTTCAACCCCACTTTTATACAAATTATTTTATATGTAAGCAAGTCAGCAATGTTGATAATACTGTAGCATCCCTTCTTTTATATTTTTTATATTTAACTCTATATTTTAATTTTTCATATTTCCTTTTAAATTCTGTTGTCTGGTTACCTTTCAATTTCAATTCTTTTCAGTTTTAATCATGTTTATCAATCTCCCTCTTATAGAGAAATTTTGATTATATATATATATATATATACTAGCTGACCCGGCCACGCGTTGCTGTGGCTTTGTTTTAATACGTTAGTTCAATTTTATTCTAAGCTATTCAATGCAGTCAAATTAAACTTCGTTTATAATTTTGGAGGGTTGAAATAAAGTATAAAACAACAAATTATTTTAATTTTGCATTTCATTCATCTCCTATTTGAGTGTTGTATAATGCATGAATTACTAACGAAGTCGTTAAGTAACAACATATGAAGATTTAATTTTATAAATGGTGTGAATAACGTTGATTCTTTGCTATTTTTAAAATAATTTTTATCATTTTAAAGTATAACAAATAATAATTTTATATAACTAATCTCTAATCGGTGCATAATATTTATCGGTAACCCGTATTTTGCTCACTCAAATAGATTCAACTGTTTCCGCACACGTGAGCATGTGACATCTAGTTGCCCATTCGAGAAAATGGATTTTCTAAGTCCAAGTATCAAATGAATGTTGTTCGGTTTCAGATTCATTTATAGTCATCGCGAAAGCCAAACGAATCGGAATTGAAGCCTTTTGAATGGTATTAGAGATTCTGACGGTATCAGTGGAATACGTGCTAACATATTCCGTAGTAGCAGAGTCGAATTTTCGTTTAAACTTTACAGTCAAACTGTTTGCTTCAAGAAGGTCCCGGTATAACTCTTTTGATGATCAAACGTGCACCGTTGCATTATCTAGGTGAATTTAAGATATGCAGATAATAACCAGGAAACCAACCGAAGATAATGTGGTGATATTCCTGATATATCTAGAGAATTCAAAAACTCGGTTGGAAAACTTACGGTTTTGTTTTCATCAACAATAATGTCGATTGGTTTACAAAAGGTTGGATCAACTGGCAACAACCCTGTGTCTGAAAGTTTATTTCATCACAATATCAAAATTTTTTCTGATTAAGTAACTGGATTACAGAGGCAATAATTATGATAACTCTCTCTATACAGAATATCCAGAAATACACTCTCAATCAGTTCCTTTTTTCCTAAAGAACATTACAGAAATCGTCTGGGTATTTCATGCATTATGTATTGGGATGAAGTCTACTTCACTGTTTACAATATTCAGTAGTTGGTTAGGAAATATTTGCTCAGATTGATCATCGTGCAAATGTACTCACGTGTCTATGGTCAGTCGAAGTATTTCCGCTTTTCGCCATAAAAACGATTGTTTTAAACAGGCGTTAATCTCGGGAGCAAAAGTAGAGCGTGTAATGGCTGTTAATGCCTGTCGGAAATCACCAGACAGTAATACAACAGCAACACCGAGTATTCTTTCGTTGCCATTTAAATCTTGCAAAGCTCGATGTAATGCTTTGAGTGAATGTTTATGGTTCATGGTACACTTGTCCCTGATCATGACTGAATTCATTTGCAATACTGTAGCCAATCCACTCTTTTTTTTCAATGGTACACATTGCATCTTGTATTTCATGAATGTCCAATGGCAGCTGATACGGAATGTGCAGTTTTTAAGCCATCTAACACAGTGACAACAATGCCCGAAGATGCAATTTCCTATTGCAATAATATTTTCGCACGACTGCACCTGAAAGTTTAGTTGCTACAGGGAATGAAAATCCGTAGGTGGAACCCGAACACAAAGCCATTTGATCTCATTCCAGGAATATCCAGAAAATTTACGGAAGCTTTTGAAATCCGTATCCGGATTCTCATTCCCACCCCTGAGAAGTACTCGGTGCCCTTTTTTGACGCCCTTTCTCCTGTAAGTTCAGTCTCTGAAGGGAGACATCATGGTCGGTCGGCATTAACCGGCTGTTACGGGAGTTTTTAAAATCCGATTTCACATTATTATTGTTTCCCCATCCAGAAAAACACCAGGAAAGCATTTCTCTCTCCTCAAGAATTTTAAAGTAATCCTTTTCCACAGTTCGTGCAAAATACTTTCGTCTGGCATTATTTGACGTAGATATGAGATTATATTGAATTGGAAAGAGAATATTCGGATCGGCAGTTCCGAAATACAATCAAAATCCTTTTTTCGCGTCTCTATGTTGGCAGTTTCCGCGGTAGCCAAGTGGTCAAGGCATCGGATCATGGCTAGCGTCTCATGAGTTTGAGCCCAGTACCATTGAAAACCCGCAGTGTAGGAGAGCGATTCACGTTAAATCTGTCGAGAGGCCAAACGTTCTCCCGTTGGTGTGGTGTGGTAGTTAGGAGAGGGCATGCCAGCTCAGGTGCCGTCCACGTCCCTTGGCCATGGTTCAAAATTACGCGGTCAGTCGCCAAAAGCCCTCATGTATCTGAAAAGTGTGACGTTAATATTCCTTCACTCATATATATATATATATATATATAGCGTCTTAATACTTTTTTATGGAATTTTAAATTATTAAATTTAAACTTCGTATTTTTACTCCAAAAAACTCAAAAGAATCATTTCACTTGTTACTAAAACGGTAACAAAAACTGAACATCATTCAAGCTGTCACGTAAAATCGAGAGAAAAACCATTTCCTTTTATGTCAATTTTACATAAATAAACTCAGAAAAAATCATGTAGGAATTTTTCCAAAATAATTTAAATGGATCATCCATGAAAGATTTATCGCACATTCTGAAAGATTTATCAAGAAGCTCTAAATTATTTAGTCTTTTTTAGAGAAATAATCTATATAAACTTCAATACCTATGCAATCTTTTAACACTAAACAAACAGGGAAGTGCTTAAATTAATTTAAACCATGATGTCTTAGCGGTGTTGAGTATTGAAATATTTCAGATAAATCAATATTGTTTTAAACGCCTCAAAAGCTTCGTCATTCTTATATAAATAAGGGTATTTATTTTCCACCAGTGAAACACATCTACACATAACTAGCATTCCAGTTCTTTAAATGAAAGAATAACTCGATTGCAAAACCCATTATTCTGAAGTTTAATGACCAAAGGCAAACAGCAATGGCGAGCTATTACGGGATCATTAACTTCTGACACAAAAATATGTAATCTTTTGTTCCCTTACCGATGATTATATCGAGCTATTAAACAGATTGAGGTTACAGAAATAAAAATATTGATTCAAAATTGCGAATAACTTTCTTTTTAACGATTTGCTTAGAGAGAGATTTTATTTTATTTTATTATTCTTTACAATCTCTGAAAACTGAATCCTAAAATCTGAAACTTGAATTTATTCAAAACTCAAATTGATTTTTTGACGAGGAGATTGTGTTATTTAACTTTGATTTTTCTTCGATCTTCGTCAAAAAATGCCAGAAAGAGAGAGAGAGATGATCAGAAATAATAAAAAGTAAAATTTTTAAAAAATTGGGGGGGGGGGGAGGAATACATGATGTGATAAGAATATATGTCCTCTTATTCTTTTTTTTTAATTTTCATATATTATCAATTATCAACCAGTTAAAGAAATTTTCAAATAGATTTTGACATCTTAGTTTATTCTTTTAATGATATTAGAAGTTTCCTTCTTAATTTGTCATTTTCATAAAGCTTTTTTCATTTCGCTCTTCATTTTTATCAATTCTTTAGCCAGAAAGCTTACGTTCACATCCCGAAGTAATTTCTGTAAATATGCAAACAGCTAAAGTGAACATTAATTTCTAGATTAATATATAAAGGTGTGTTTTTTGGGCGCAGTTGAAAAGTGTAATTCATGTTTTGAATTACACCACTTCTTAAAGAAAAATATTGCCAAAAACATTGCAGCTGTTACGTAAATTTAATATTGAGAATGACAACCGCAGAATAATTTTAGCATCACCAATTAATTAGGTGGAATTCTGTACAATTCTATCAATTTCTTTCTAAACTGTTTGCATTAAATTGAAACTTGCTTTACTTTCACTTACTCCAGTTTCAAAGTTTTAAATATTTATTTACATAGCAATTGTTATTTGAATTTTCTTACGTTTAATATTTTGTCAATATGTCTTCCTGAGAATCAAGAACTACAAAAGTTATGGGAAATAAGGAATGGATCTCATAATATGATAATAAAAAAAAAGGAATGGGTCAAATAAATAAGCTATCTTTGATAATTATCCTTTTGATGGAAACAATCATGAGGTATTTCTCTAATACACAATTTATTCAAAACTCCATACCAATCAATACATCAACATATTTGATAAGTGAATTGGTGAAATAGAGGCTTTAAAAAATTATTTTAGTAACTACACATTAGTTTTACTCATTTCCTCTGATTGCAATATACATATAGAGCCTCAACTCAACATAAAACCCTTTACTTTCTCGTAAAAATTTTCACTGAGTTCTCCGATTTATTTTATTTCTCTACTTGCCTGACAAATATAGAATGAAAGTTAGACATATATTACCTTAAAAAGAGAACCTGTTACATATGGCGTCTCTATACGTAAGTTATTATATGTATAAACGCATTATACAGTTATTATATGTATAACTTATACGCATGTATAAGTTATACTATTTTTCAACAGTGAAATCTAAAAGTATTCACTTTGCATGTATTAATAAGAATACTTTTCAGAAATTTTGAGTCATGTGGAAAAGTGGTTATTTAATTTTATCTCAGGGATAAATAGAAATATTTTCTCTGAGACAGAAACATATGTTATTACTTTATTCTCCTAAGTATTAAGCCATTTTAGGATCCAACACTAATTGTAATGATTCTCTTTTAAGAGATTAATTTACAAATCTTTCAACCATTACACAAAAATACAAGCTTAACACCTATTATCACTTAATATTTCAAAAAACAATACGCGTTTACCAGATAATTACTTGTATTTAAACATCACTTCAAATGTTTATTCTAATCTTCAACAGACTTTTATAGGAGAGCATTATCTCAAAGTTTGACTTTATTACACAGGGTTAAAATGCTAATTAATCTAAATAATTCATTTATATCAGTAAAAAGAAAAGCTTTGAAAAACTCGAACTACATTTTTTTAATAATGCTAAAGTCTGAATTCTAGAAATCAGGAATCAAAAAGTAAGACAAAGTTTTTTTTGCATCATAATAGCCTCTAAATGAGGAAGCAATACGTATGCAACTACGTTATAAAAATTCCCAATTTATCTTTAAATTAACTTAATAATTTGGATTGATGTTTGATTAACGATCAACAATGCAGATATATTACGATTTTTCAATAGAGAATTTAGTGAGAGTTTACAGATATATATCTTTCAAAAAATAATAATTTGTGCTATTTTCTTTCTGTGCTCAAAAGTACAACATCAAAAAAATTAGGTTTATGCATTTTGAAGTTAGTATACATTATTTCTATCCTATTGCATAGTAAATGTCGCTTCATACAAGTATTTTAGGGTTATTAATACACTTTTAATAAATTTATTTTTGTACAATATGAATATTATAGATAAAGCTTGTTTGTCATGGTATCATAATATATAAATATTACTGACATAAAATAAGGAAATATTCTAGAAAACTTTTTTCATCTTCAGTATGCAGTAATATTATCATAATGTTTGGCATATTTGAACATAAAACATGTAATAAATCTTTATAGGATAAAAATTAGGTACAAAAAATCTTAAATATCTTAAATATACAGTACGTAATATGATTTATATATCTCTGCAAGTTTTTATGTTCGTACTAATTTATAATACATGTACTGGGATAACTCATTAAACTCTCACCAATCCTTTGTCCCTCGAAAGTGCTTTTAACATTTTTAAAAATGAGTCCTAATGCGCCAATATGTGTTTTCTTTGCACACTTTATTTTACGGATCATTCAGATGTATTTTTTATGCCATGTTCTACATATCTATTTTTCATATTCATAATAATTAAGAAATCAGTTTTTCCTTTAAAATAAAAATAATTCAATCATCGTTAATAATGATAATAACTAGGGAATTCTTTAGTTAGTATTGAAAATAATTTTTCAAGGAATAGTTAAAGGCATAATATAGCCGAATTCCCAGTCTTGCATTTATTCCTGACGAACAATTCGAGCAAATTTGTACAAGATAACGTTAAAAAAGCAAAAAACGACTGTCCTGTAATACCCTATAAATAACATCCCAAAAGTTAAATAATATGCTTTTTTTGCATCTTAATAATACTTAGAAAGACTTCTATATAACTAAGACTTGTAAAACACTTTTCAAATCATTACTAAATACACTGAGTAGCCACTTTATTCTAACCATCCTGTCAATATCTTGTTGCTCTATTTCTTGCCTTTAATACAGCTTTCATTGCACATTTTTTTGTCTTGGATTCTACGAGAGATGTTGATAGGTTGTAAAATTGGAGATCATGTTTTAAGAATGGATATTTCCAATAATGTGAGATAGAATAGTTATGCATGTAAATGTCAGATGGCTCTTCAATACCATTCCGCAAATGCTCTATAGGATCGAGATCTGAGGATTGCCAGCTCAATTAAGGGAAGTATCCGTCATGTTCCTTAACCCAATACTGTAACAATGCCATTTTTATGACAAGAGACATTTTCTTGTAAAAAGATCTTTTGGCATTGGTATAAATCATCAGCATTATAGTATCACGAAGATCAAACACGAAATAAAAAGATCTTAAGCATACCAAAAAAATTCCCCAAAATGTCTAAATCATTTAGTTTCTTGAACTGTTTTAACAATTATTTAAGGAACAATATTTACGTGCAATTTCCGCCAAACTATGATTCACCCTTCTAAAAGATGTAACATAACCCTTTTTGACCCTAAATATTTTTACCTTTAAATATTAAATTTTTCTGGTTATTAACACTATATTGACCCCCATAGACACTGGAAAAATAATACAAAAATTTTCGTAGATGGTACCCGCACGATACTGCGGGTTAGGCTTTACTTGTGAAACTGCCACCAGTGAAATTTTACGAGTTATGCATTTGTTAGCTCTAAGTTGATATAAGAAAAAATTTAATTCAACTAAAATTGTTACAAATAAGGAAACTATTGATGTATAATATTAATTTTTTATTGGTCCATTATTTATTTACTGGAAAAAGCTTTAAAGCATGTTTTTGTTTTCAACAAGTAGAAATAAACATTGCATTTTTCACGACATATTTTCAAATCGCTTTCGCAGTTTTCAAATCTGCACTTACGAGACCTTGAAATGTCATCAACACATTGAAAATAGCTACACATGCCATGCCTTTTATGCTGACAGGGCCTTTTAGCAGGCTTTGATCATTTTGCGGGAGGAACTTCAACGATGTCATCTTCATCATCAATTAAAATACATTTGTTAGTAGGTGGAGATGATGTGTTATGCTTCAACTATCTCTAATTTAAATTTTACGACATTTTCATTTTATGGAGGAATTTTATTTGATATTGCATCTTGTTTTTACTGAAACTAAGAATTTCCTACAGCTAAAACAATGAAATGTGTCGTAGTCTCCCACTACCCCTTTGCATATTATCTATGTTAGGATATGTAGGATTCATAATTAAAGACTACTCAAATAATAAATCACTTATTTATTATTTCTTTAAGACAGAAATCCACAATTAATAATCAACTTTAAGAACAATAAATTATCATGGAGTATTATCAGAATTCAATTATGGACGACGGAATACTAACTGATATCACGAGGGGAATAACACGTACAATCAAACTACACATTTAAATCTAAACTACAAAAGTTACAGACCTGAAATCTTCTTCAGAAGGAACCTGGAACTAGTAGAATTTAGGAAGTGGCTATAATCTAGGATATCTTCAATAACTTCTGAACCGCCTTAATGAATCTTTTTCAATAATCTTCTTTCCTCTAGCAAATTTCACTTCATTAAACTAGACGCTTAAAAACACCTTCTTAGACAACCACGTAGTTTACTTTTCAATCCCAAACACGGAGTTCTACTCTATCAAACCGCTTAGTCATCCTTATCTCTTCATTTCATTTCTCCCTTTTATATCTCTTTCGAACTCGCTAAACCCGAAACTATCTTATTTACATAAGTCACACTTTAAGCTCTCAGTGGGGATTGGTCAAAATAAATACAATTTAAAGTTTTTAAGAGAAGGTTAGTGAAACGCGTAAGCACCCGTCACAACCCCCCTCCGAGAAAAAAAGCGTGACTTATTGACGGTCTAAACGACCTGCAAGAATTCGCTTAATTTACCTAACATCTGAAAAACACTGAACCTGCACAAATTTTAACTACTCTAGAATGCCTGAACTTGTAAAAAGTTAACTCACGAACTTTATAACGCCTGAAAATACTGAACTTGTAGAAAGTTTTAACTCACGAACTTTAGAATGCCTGAAAACACTGAATTAGCAGCAAATTTTAACTCTCTAAGTTAGAAACTTTAATTAAACTAGCACACAGAAATGACTACTCAAAAGGGTACTCCACTTCAATTTATTGTTCTTTCACAATATTAGGTTCCCTACAGTGCATCCCATTCGGGCGAAGATCAGGGGAAAACCTTTCAAGGAAAAAACCCTGATCATGCACTTTACTTAAGTGCTAATAAATATAAAAAATTTTACACAGTATCTTCATACGACATCAAACTTTCATCACATCACTATGTTCAGGGACTGCTGCCCTGAAAGGAAACCTTGTCAATTTTTTCTAAAACATGACATTAAATGCACAGAACTTTTATACAACTTCCTTATTGACATAAAATATGGCATACATTATATTATATATATATATAGTTTAGTAACAAAATAACCCTTATCTGGTTTCATTTTCAAAAATTCCCAATCAATCGCGCTGCGCTGTTAATGTTTTTGTTAGTATTCCTAATTACGCCGCGCCCAGAAACCAGACATTACTTATACATCTTAATAATTACACACAAAATATATACATTTTACATAGAATATATTACAACAAACAATACAAGTAATCTCACATATAAAGCCACGTCTTTAATGTGTAGCAAAACAATTGCTATTCAACAAATGTTTTTCCACAATTTGGAAAAAAATTTAATACAAAAGTCTTTTCAACCGATATGAAAATGCACACAACTCAGTGACACTTTTGTACGTTAACTTTACAAAAAAATTAGACTAGCCCACATGGAAAATACTCCGAACTGTCTGTCAGAGGAAAAAATAAACAAATTAGAATTATACAACCTGACTAGTCTTTAGATCCAATCTGCATAGGCTTTGTCTCCCACCATGGCTTCTGTGCTGGATGACCTTGTCCTAGAGTTGTCCACTCTGCGCTCCAACTTTCTGGGTCTCCTCTTCCATCGAGTCCGTTGAAGTTGATATGCTCCTGCTGAGGCGTTGTTTTCTTCTGTGAGAACTGGAACTTGGCTGTTGTCCACTCGACGTCGGCTCCGAAGATTGTATGGACAGCTCCTTTCCTGATGAGGTCTGTTATACTTGAATCTGTGGGATGGTCCTGGAACTGCTCTTTCAGAACTATTTTCTTCCACCTTTCTATAACGCTTCCTGGAGGGACGAGAGGACATTGACGAGGAAATCTTTCTTTTCTCACGATCTACTTGGGCCTCTGGTCTCTTCTTCCGTACATTGTCAATCCAGGATTCAGGCCTTCCTCTTTTCTCTCTCTCAGTATATACAGGTCTCTTTTTCCTGAAATTATACGCGCCATCCCCCGAAGAAACAGTAGATTCCGTCCGTCCACGCTTTTTTCTCACCTCTACTCCATCGCGTCTATTCGCAACTATATCTCTACTACCATTTACATTTCCTGATTTCGATCCTTTACGACCACCCCTATCATTCTCCGATTGCACCAATGACGACTGCGCATCATCTGACCTGATTGATGTCACTGCACCATGATTACTACTAGTGTTACTTTCCGACTCGGCAACACTGTCTTCTCTTTGATGGTAAATTCTCACCTGGTCCACATTAACCGTTATTCTTTTACCAAATTTTAATATTACTAAATTATTATTATTTTTTACACTCAGAACTTTATATGGGCCTTCAAACTTTGGCATAAATTTACCTACTATTTTTTTACATTTTGAACTTAACGGGTGAGTTTGAACTAATACTAGATCACCAACTTTCACATTATTTTCACGCCTCTTTTTATTATAATATTTCGCCCACTTCTCTTGCTGGCGCTTTGTATGAACTCTAGCCTCCTCAAACAACCTTTCTATGTTCCCACAAACTAAATCTGATCCATCAGTTACCATAACTAATTTCTGAAAAGGGGTGATTAAATTTCGACCTAAAAATAATTCCGCCGGTGTTTTACCCGTTGTCTCATGTACTGCTGTCCTAATCGCATAACCGAACTCTTGCAGAAATTGATCCCAGTTAGTGTGATTATCCGCGACAAAACTCGAAATCATTTTTAAAAGAGTGCGATTGACTCGTTCTGTTTGATTAGCTTGTGGACGATATACCACAGTTTTAACGTGTTTTATGTGCAATCTGCGACACACTTGCTCGAAAACTTCGGATATCATTTGGGGACCGTTGTCGGTGACTAATTTTACAGGAGCTCCATAACGCGCAATATAATTCTCAAAAAATGCATTGGCAATTGCTTTAGCCGAAGCTTTCCTTAAGGGAACTATTTCAACCCATTTAGAAAATTATCGGTAATTACTAAAATAAATCTATAGCGTTCTGGACTAGTTGCAGGGTATGGGCCTAACAAATCTAAAGACACGATTTCATTCGGAAAATTCGTTATTATGGGAATTAATTGACCAGCTGGTAATCCGTTTTTATAATTGACTTTTTGGCATTGGTCGCAGGTTGCTACATATTTATAAATGTATTTCCTCATGTACGGAAAATAACACGCGTCCTTTAATTTTAAGTAGGTTTTCTTTTTGCCTAGATGACCTGCCATAGGCGAGTCATGAAATTCTCGCATAACATCTTTACGTAATGTTTTTA
>BMAO01024388.1:0-44484 GCA_019973975.1 Trichonephila clavata | reverse complement strand
GGGAATTTTCGGAAGTTTAACTATAAAAAATTAATAAAAAGTTAAAGAGCAGCAGCAGAAAAAAAACCCATGCACAGTTTTATGTAGTAGCTAAGAAAAAAAATTTGAAAGAAAAGAGACATATTTAAAAAAGCCTTAGGGATTTAAAAAATGCTTAAAAAAACCTAAAACAATTTAAATTTTACAAACATTTTTTCAACAAATTAAAAAAATTTTGTATGGAATTATTATTAAATATTAACCTTTATGAAATACAATTAAAACCAAATATCAAATATTAAAAATAAACAAAATTATGGAGATGGTACCATACGCCTTAAGAAGAGAAAAAAATAATTATTATTACGAAAAAGGGAAAAAATTGATAAAAATTTACAAAAAATTATACAAACGGGTCTTATTCTGTACAAAAAGTTCATGAATAAATTTTCAATTTTGATGTGCTGCTTTGCTATTCACTTTTTAAATGAACTTCAGGAGAAGATATATTTTAATTTTACAAAAACTAGTGCGCTTTATCTTAGCTATTATATGAAATTGCTTAAGAAACAGTGATTATATTAACATAAGGGACTGTAAAATTTGTAATAAAACAGTGATTGATAAATCTGCAGGTTAAAACACTTCTACTATCATACAGAGCATACACAAAAAATTTCAGTTAATTCTTTTCAAAACTTTTTGAGTAAATCCTGTCCCCGCGTTTGAGCATTTTCAAAAAAACACATTTCGAGGAAAATGTGTTTTAAAATATGACTTCTTGTTTAAAGTAGTGGCACCTGCTTTTACTAAAACACTTGTAGTTTTTTTTCTAGTGAATGGAAAATAACAAACTTTTTATTTTTATAAAGCTTTTTAGATGGTCTATAAAATAAATCATAAAAATGTTTGTGAATTTTTGGTAAAATTCACGATTTTAGGGTAGTCGGATTACTTAAGTAAAAAAATTGTTCAATCCATACTTTGTGCAATATAACTTCTTCAGAAAAACGTGTTGTGGAGGTTCAGTCGATTCTGTATTACCTTGAAAACTATGACATCCACTTTTCTTATGTTCGGGGCCATAGAGGAAATCTCAACAATGATAGAGCGGACAAGTTGTCTAAAGAAGCAACTTGCCATGATGTGGACCTTTTGATGTCTGTGCCGTTGTCCCACTGAAAGCATTTAAAGTGAAATTGAACTGTTTTGGTGAAGAAAGCCGAATTCTTGGCCTCACCTAAAGACTTGTGGAATAAAAAAAAATTTCCAATAATTTATCAGCGGCTAAAATGCAAGAAAATTTAAATTATCCCAGACTCTTATAGGACATGGAAATTTTAAGAGCTATTTGTCGAGGTTTAATTTAATTGATAGTGATATTTGTTCATGCGGTCAGGATGTTGAAACTGCGAAACATGTCTTGTATTGTAACCTATATTTTTGTTAACGAGAAAATTTTAAAAATTAGTTGAAATGTTTATGTATTTCCTGGACACCTGTTTTGTCTTTGCTGATCAATTGTTCTGAAAGCTTTAATATGCCTTAAGTAGTTTTTTTTTACTGTATACATTTTTAAACTTTTATAGGTACCTCCCCCCGCCTTTTCATTTTATATTTGTACTGTCCCCCTTCCCTTACATTTTATTTTGTATTATAAATGTATTTATATTTTTAGATTTAAATTAGATAATGGTGTGTTGCCACTTTTTATCTGTAAGCCTCATGTTATGCAATGTTAAACATGAGGGAGTTATGCAAATAAATTAATTTTTGAAAAACTGAACAAATATAAATGTTTATTTAAATCTTTTTCCAGAATTATCAAAGCAACAAATTATGGACCCCTTTAAGCGTCAAATCATCACTCACATCAAAAGGAAGAAAATTATCGAAAGAAATTATGAAATTCTCAGGAAAAACCTTATGCCCTCAGGCACAGACATTAATAACATTAAAATTAAAATATGTTATTTTATCAATATTACCTTCCTTTCATAATAAATCAATCTGCTCTTTCATTCATAAGACTTTTATACTCCTAAAAGTTATTTTTTAAATATAAAACTCTTGAAAATCCGAACATTTAGTATATATTAACTAAATGATCTACATTTATCTCTATTCGTTTTATAATTAAACAGCAATAAAACAGCTTTCTCTCTATCTCTGAATTAGCTGTAAAGGAATGTTCTATTTGTTCATTTATAGTTCGTATTGATTGTAAAATATTTTACTAATGGGCTAATTATTGCCTACATCAAGACCCTCAGAATTTTAAAAATAATATTTTCCGAATAAAATTAACAATTGAACAAATATCAAAACCTCATTCATGGCCATTGTTAAATATTAAAATTCAATAAATGAAGTTTTTTAAAAAGCATTAAAATAAATGTTTCGGATCGCTTTACTTCAAGATAAATACAAATAGAATTAGCGAATAAGGAAATTTCCATTTGATGATTTGAGAAATAAATGGAATACATATAATAGCAATTAGAATTAAGAGAAATATAAAAATATGCGAATGCTCTAAATGAAGAATAAACAAATAAATGAGTCAAGTACCGCTATATGTGATTTTTAAAGTTTCACCTAAAACTAAAAGAAAGGTTTCTGATCACGAGTACATTTGCTTATATTTCACATGCATGATATCTACGCGTTAACATTTTAAACATGATCTTTTCATTATCCATTAAATGAATTCAATTACAATTTTTAATCTTTACTTTTTCAAGTCTTTCATTTAGGTAAATATTTTAAGCGTTTAGATTTCTCGAACAATTTCAAAACAAAAAAAAATGATCTTACTGGTAATGAAGAAATTTCTGAAACTTGTTCTATACAAAGAATAGTTTTAGCATCTAAGGAGGCTACGTTATGGAATATTATTGATAATAGTGATAATTAACTGATCGATTTATTCATTGCTAAAACAACAGCTAATTTAGTGGCTGAAAATTTCCCAAATAGAATATTGCTAAGAATATAGTGGTAACAGCGTTTCACTTTCCAAATGTCACATTCTTACACTCATTATAATTTATTTGTTTTAAATTTATGAATACTAAATGGATATTCTGCAACCACATGTGAATCGATCTAAGGCTCTAAAACCTATCACACAAGTTTTTGTTATATTTTCAATGATCTGTTTTTAAAAAACTTTTCTGAATTAGGATAAATATCACTATTTAAACATAAAATATAGTCGGGATCCGATTTAAAGAACCAATATTAAAAGAATTTTGGGATTTAACAAATTTTTCTCTTTCCCAGATTAAAATCAAGGCAAAAAACCGCTATTTAACGAATGCAAATTCACAATTAAAGCATTATTTCAGAAGTTGGAAACTTTTTCAATTCCTACTATTAGCTCACTCTCCCCCTATATCTATATACATTTATATATATAGTTCAAATTTTCAATCGTTAATAAAATACTTTCTATTCATCCAATCAAGTTCGAATAAATTTTTTTATACTTGTAGTGGATGACACTGATGTTAATACAGTTTTTCAAATATTAATGCATTAATTACCCGTTAATTAATTTAATTAATTAACGGTTTTTGACGACGAATTAGATTTGTCTCTATTGCTGTAACAATGTAACTGTTAAAACAATGACAAAAGTTGGTATCGAAAACCGGTTTTTCAGCCAAACTAGCCAAACTGGGTGTGCATTGTTACAACAATCCAGACAAATCATGCTCTTTTTTAAATTCCTACTCTATTAGTTCACTCTCTCCCTATTTATATATAACATATATATATATTAATTTATTTATATATTTTAAATTGTTCAAACTTTCAATCGTTTCTAAAATACATTCTATTCATCCTTTTAAAGTAGAAACTGACTTTAAAAAAAATTTCATTACTTGTTTTTTATTAGTATGTATTAGGAAAAATCAGATTTTTTTCAAATCGCATATCCTAATTGTCTGGAACAGAAAAGGACTTTTCTTGAAAACAGCAAATTTCATAGGGTGAAGACATAATAAGACTTCATAGGCGCAGAGGAATCACGGGTGTAACATATCACGTGAGTGTTCAGTAGGACAGGAAATTTTTTTCTAATTTCATCTCAATCCGCAAGCATAGGGAATATCTTAAGATCTTTTCGTTTGTGATACATTTGATAACGGACTGCTTATCTGTGCTACTAAAGTTGAAAAAATTATTGATTTGTCAGTGTCAATGAAAAGCGGTTCTAATGCAGAAATTAACAATGAAACTCCTATCAAACTGTTACATTTTCTAATGTTTAACATTGTTTGTGAAAACTGCTAAAACATACCTCTTTCTTTTGCAATAAGATGTAAATTATGCAGTATTTCTTCTTTGCATAGAGTCGAAAAAGAACTTTTCCCAGTCAGAAATCAAAAAATTTTCAAGCATTTAGTCAGTATTTTAAAATTTCAAATTAACTGGGGCGTAATAATTCAGTAAATGTATTTTAGTTGTTAAATAAAATGTGTGTAATTTCTGATTATGGCTAGTTTTTGTGTAGTTGCTTATAGAATTCTCATAAGTAAATGCAAAAAGAAATTGTATTTTATTTGGACCCCGAAATGACGAATAGAAGAACAAAATTTTCGCTCCATATTCCTCCAAATATCCGACTACTTTAAAATTGGGAATTTTGCCAAAAATTGACAATTTTTTTCATGATTTTATTTTATATGCCATTTATTACCTTTATAAAAATACCAAGTTTATTATTTCCGTTCACTAGAACAAAAACTACAAGTGTTTTAGTAAAATCAGTTGCCATTACTTTAAACTGGATGTCATACTTTAAAATGCGTTTTAATTGAAATGTGTTTTTTTTTAAATGCTCAAACGGAGACAGCGATTGCTCAAAAAGTTTTGAAAATAATTCACTGAAATATTTTGTGTATGTTCTGTATAATAGTAGAAGTGTTTTAACCTTCAGATTCATCAATCACTGTTTTGTTACAAAATTTGCAGTCCCTTATGTTAATACAATCACTGTTATTTTAAGCAATTTCACATAATAACTAAGATAAAGTGCTCTAGCTTTTGTAAGAATTAAAATATTTTTTTATCCTGAAAGGTATTTCAAAATTAAATAACATAAAAACACATCAGAACTGAAAAATTGAAAATTTGTTCGTAAACGTTTGGTACAGAATGGGCCCCGTTAATGTTATTTTTTGTAAAATTTTAACAGTTTTTGCCCATTTGAGTAATAATAATTTCTTTCTATCTTCTTAATTTTACCATTTTTTCTTAAAATGTACTAAACAAATCTTAAAATCACAAAAAAAATCTCCATGTCTCCATTTTTTTAAAAAACGTTGTCGCAAGTAGTCGGACACCTGAAATCGGGGTGTCCGACTGCATATTAAAATCTCTATCTATATAGGAGAAAGGCAACTCATTCACTCGCTCATTTTGAGATATCTAGAACCAAAATATATACAGACTTGAAAGTTGATAGGCATGTTTCTTTTGTTGAGTGGAGATCCGCTAATGGGTTTTGCGAAAATCCACTCTCAAAGGGGATAAGAGCGTCGTTTAATATCTAAGAAAAATTCTCGTTTTTGAATTATTAGACCTACAGACATGAAATTTAGTAAGAATATTTCTTTTGTTGAATAGAGATCCATTTAGAACAGGTTTTGTTGATACTGACGCCCAAATTGGGGTTTGCGGGGAAGTAGGGCTATGAAGCGTTACAAATAACAGGTAATATAAAAAAATTTTAAGTCAATTTTTACTTAGGTCAATAGAGAAAATTTATTTTAGTTAATTAATTTTTGAAAAAAAAAAACATTTTTTACATCAAGTGTTATCCACAAGTTTTAAAAAATGTATTTGAATTTGAGTAGCCGAATTAAAAAAAATAGGCATTTGAAGCCAAGAAAAAATTTGTTATTGCAGCTAGTTTTAACTTCGTCAGAAATAAAGCAGTATAAAAAATGTAAAATTAAAAAATAAAATTTTATTAATAAATTAATATTTGAAAAACTGTATCAACATCAAGTGTCATCCTCTACAAGTTTTAAAGAATGTATTTGAACTTGAATGGATGAATAAAAAGTATTTCATTAACGATTGAAAATCTGAACAAGATAGATAGATATATATATATGTAATGACTTCTAACTCTAACTTTAACCCGTTAAATTATTTCCTAATTCTTTGGCACAAGACCGTTATAATCTTAATCTTAATCTAATTGCTTGCGCGCATTTGCATCCAATCACAACTCCTGTTACAAAAGAGTCGTACGGCTTTCACCGCCAGTATAAAAAGCTCGGAGCCATCGGTTGCTCTCTCTTGTCTTTTGTCTGTCTTCATCATGTAACTGCCTGTATTTTTGTTGTGTGTGTATGTTTCTTCGTGATTACATCGATATGTGTGTCTACAAGTTCTGTGTTTAATAAAGAAGAATAGCTTTTCCACACAAGACTGCTTCCTCCATAATATTGAAAATGCAACATCAATCGTAAGGAATAGTAATCTTATAAAGAAAAACCAACACCAGCCACGCTACAAAAATCCTTTACTAAATTCGTCGTCATCTTTACTAAATCCATCATCATTACATATAATTTCGAGAGCATACATCTTTTTTTTTCTTTTTCTTTTTTTTTCCAAATGAAAATTGGGTTGTTATATTCAACCCCATATGCTTTTCAGCAAATGTTATAATTTTTATTCTGCTAAAACACTTGAAATCTTTCTTTTTTATATTCGTCATATAAATTTTGAGCAAAACACTTTCATTCAGAAAATTAAAATTTAGCTGAATAGAGCTATTTAAGGACAGTGAGTGTGTTCAAATAACTATTTCAAACAATTTTATTCAAAATGTAGGAAAATGGCACCAGGAAGTAAAAGGATTCACTTTGGGGGCACTCACAAACTAAGAGTAAATATCTTTGGAAAGCACAAGGAATAACAAATACGACAATGTCAATATTGTTCAAATGAAAGCTAGCTTTACATTATTTAAAATTTCCTTGTTACAGACAGAAAATTTTTGATTGCACTCCCAATTCCTTTGAAGTCTTATCTCTCAGCAGCATATTAACTCCAGGAATAGGATCTTTACGTCAAGTTTTAAATACTCCTCCAAATTTAATGCTTTATATTTACACATTCGGTGATTTAAAATGAGTAAATATTTTCGAGATATTTATTCTTGCTGGGGTTCACTTAAAACTATATTCAGATAAAACGTTCTTAAGAAAATGGGAATTATTTAATTAACTTTACTTTGTATCTGTTCTGTGTTTTCTAGATAAATCTGAACTATGAGTGCTTAAGGGGGAATAGGATCTATCTTTGACAGAAATAACTGATATGTTACTATTGCATAAGTTGCGAAGGATTTTCAAATATGTGATGTTGTTTCTGTCATGTGAAATTTCGATAATGACTGTCAAATACTTAGGGAAGGAATGGGCAAAGAGATAGCAAGCAAAATAAAAATACTAATTAGAATTATATTTCATAAATCAGCATTATATACGAGACTAACTGTGACGTCAGTCAACGCAATTACGTAACTGCTTTTAACGCCCTCTAGCGTAATAAATTTATAATATCCTATGAGCTTTTCTGGTCCGATTTCAATTAATTATTTATTGATCCTCAGTTTGAAAAGTACCAGGCAAGAAATAAAAAACACAATTTTGGTAACTTTTTTTTAAAAAATAAATTATAGTTTAAAAAAACTGAAAAACACACCCTTTTAAAGTTAATCGAACTAAGTTGTAACTTAATCTTTTAGTCGCTAAATCTGGAAATGGGATCTAAAATTAGTCGCCAGATGCGGGATGGGATCTGAAAATGGCAAATCGTTAATCCTGATGATCCTGATCAGGATAATGAAACAAAATTATGAAATTATAGTATTGTCCTCAATTCTGGATAAGTGAGCAAAATTTTGAATTTATATAACTTTTTAAAGTGGGTAAAAATTGAGTTCAAATATTCTGTTACATACAAGTAAAGGTTATAAAAGGGTATTAAATAAAAGTGTGTTAAAAGGCATAGTTGTGTGAATTATTTTAATCAATGTTCTAAGACAAACCTCGTAACTAGTAAAAATGTATTTTTTTTACCAATAATATTCAAAACTTTTTTTCTTATGCAAATTATGCAATGCATCGGTTTCTGAAGTTATGTACTCGACTCTAATGCTGTTGTTTCTTGTGTGTGCATGCGTGTGTGTGTGTGTGTGTGTGTGTGTGTGTGTGTGTGTGTGTGTGTGTGTGTGTGTGTGGTGTGTGTGTGTGTGTGTGTGTGTGTGTGTGTGTGTGTGTGTGTGTGTGTGTGTGTGTGTGTGTGTGTGTGTGTGTGTGTGTGTGGTGTGTGTGTGTGTGTGTGTGTGTGTGTGTGTGCCGTTACATGGTTGATCGTCTTACAAATGCAGGAACTTTTTTCTTCTCTTTCTTCTTTCTTTTTTTTTCTTTTTTCTGCTAATATATTCTGGAACTTTCTTGTCTTACAATAGATTTCCTTCCAAAAGGGCAGAATTAACATACACAACAGCACAGATCAAAAAATCACACAATATAGAACGCCACAAATCAAATCCATAATCACAATTTCGCACAAGGCAAATGAAACGCAGACTCGTTGTCAAATGTTTGACTTCGAAGTTTTTTCCATATATCGTTCTTATACCGGCTGCGAAGATTCTTGCAGGAGCTCCTTAAGTTTTCTCATCAAATAGTCATTTGAGAATCTTCTACATTTTTGTAGAGACATCTATTTCTGTCTCCAAATTCTTACACCAAGATTATTTATACTCTCTGGACATTATGAAAAAATATTTTTTCTTCGCATACAAACAATCTTTCCGGCCACAATACTCTTTAAGCAGAGAAGTGAACAATATTCAATACTTTTTATAATACTACAAGTACCTGAAAAAGAAGTAAGGAGAATCAAACGCGTTGAACAGATAAAATGTTAAATATCGTAATACATACAAATGTAAGGTATTGTTATTATTATTATTAATTTTAAAAGTTCTGAAAATAAAACATGAATAGAAGTTAAATGTAGTGATGTAACATATTGCATTTTTCCGTTGAATAAGACGTTCCCTTTTACAAAACACACCCTTAAATTAAATGCAAAATTTCCGGGAAATATCTAAAATAAATCATCAAATAATAGGAAGTGGTTTTTAGAAGTACATTGACTCTCAGAAACCTGCAAAATCCAAATCACTATCTCTCATCTGATTACTTTCTTTCATAACGCTATCATAATCTTGATAACATGGGAAAAAAGAAAATGAATACCCAAATTTTTACGTTTGTTAGCCGACTCGGTGGCATGGTTGGTTTGTCGCTGACCTTCTGTACCTAAGGTTGCGGGTTCGACCCCGACCCAAGTCGGTGGATTTTAATGACGCTGAAAATCGACAGTGGACATCTCGTACAATTATACGGCATGTAAAATATTCCTAGAGGGTCTATTTGGCTTTGGTGCTCTCGGCAAAATTAAATACTAGTAATCGTTTGCATCGTCAAGAGCTCAGGTACCTCCATCTGGGGAGGAAACTGTGCGTTAAAATTACTTGTGGTGATTGGTATCCGCCTATAGGGTGCAGCACTAAAAAGATACCAGATTCCGGGGAATGTATTAGGTCTACAATGGTAAAACACCAATCAGCAGTCCATTAGAAATAAATATAAAAAGTATATGTAAGTTGGTTACTTTCAAGACCAGTTCCTCAAATAAAAAAAGAGCCTTTTAGACACGAGAAAATACCGTTTTTCTCTTACTGATTTAATTGTTTAAAATAAAATAATACGGAGATTTACAAAAGTATTCATAAAAGAAAATGAATAATAATTAATCAATTTTTACATTTAAACATTTTATTTCTAACAATCAACTATTTTTCCTATCCAGAAATTTTAAAACAAGTGCAAAAATTCAATAAATTGATATTATTACACAGCTCATATTTAGACAGGAATTTACTTTTTTAAGAAAATTCTTTTCAAGAGTTTGAATTTAAAAAAATGGGTTTCAAGTAGGGAAACTAAAATTTTATGATAATTTTTATGTTAAATTTTCGAAACCATTTTGTTCGAAATTGTCTTTATGAGGTACGCTAATTAGAAATTTCACAGCAAATTTTTTTTAAACTTTATAAATATCAATTTTTTTTACTTAAAATGTAATTGCTTATCCTCAATTAAATAAATCAAATTTTGCTATCAAACAGTATTTTCATTTCATCTCTACAATAATTATTTTATTTATTTATTTGATAATTATTTTTGACGACATTAAAATCCAGACAATTGCAGCTTTGATTAAAAACCATAAAATAAATGGCATTTCCTTTCTCATACTATCACTTTGGGATTTCAATTCCATAAACTCGTTCGTAAAATTACTTTCAAAGAAATTAAGCTAACTTTTCACATTCACTTGGAAATCCGCACAATAGGTGGGTGTCTTAACAAAGGATTCATAGTTTCCCACATATTAAAATCGAGCTTTTTCTCAAAAATATTGCTTTCCATTTAACATTAACTACTAAATAAATATTCCAATTTTTGCCGTCACTGTTGTTAAATGTCAGCATCTAACATTTGAAAATGAATTGTGTAAAATAGCTTGGGCTTTGATAAAACCATTTTGGAATAGCATTTTTCAAGATAGATGTATAGAATATCGGAAGCTGTATATATATAGATGTTTACAATTTTTTCAATAAATATTCTTAAGGATATTTATGTATTTTTAGGGATAAAGTAGGAATCTTTTTAAAACGCTATGAAGAGCAAATATATCATTGTCAACATAATTTAAATGAAATTCGGTTTTATATATAAAATTTAAGGTTTCTCTACTACTAAAGGAATATTTTTTTATTACGTCTTTCATCTACAATCGCATCGCTTAATTCTAGAAATAGGATTTTTGTGTCGGGTCTATGAAATGGTTTTGATCAGTGTTTGACTTTCATACTTCATATTTACACGATTGGGTCTTTGAAGTGTGTAAATATCTCGAAGGTGTTTATTTTTTAAAGAAAGGATAAAATCATTTTAAATAAAGATGTTCTTAAGATAGCAAAAGGTGGTGTTCCCAGAATTTTATTTTAGAGTTTGGCTTGTAAGAGTAGAAAAATATTTCTAGTTAACAAAAAAGTTGCGTCATAATTTTTTCTTTTAATTTTGTAATTTTTTTTTTAAATTTTGTAATACGAGTAACGTTTTTTTTTTCAAACTCCTTTATACATAAAAAAAAATAAGTGTAAAAAAACATAATTAACCACCAAAAATTACTACTTTTTTGCACTATCACCTGCACGTGAACGAGCTTTGAAGTGCCTTCTTCGAAAAAATGTTGCCACCAGTGATATCAGCAGTACCTAAAAATTGTTGTTTTTAGCTCTTCATTGCTCTGGAAGCTTTGTTTTCTTAGCTAGTTCTTCATTTCAGGGGATTCAAATCATTTGGTGCTAACTCGGGGCTGTAAGCCGAGTAATCAAATATATATTACTGATCCAGATGCTGTCAGGTAACATCAGAAATGTGAGAGAGAGTGTTGTCATGAAGAAAAACAACTCCAACAGTCAGAATTCCTCTTCTTTTGCTTTGGGTAGCTCTTCACTCCCATTCTACTTCAAAAAAAATGGCACTGCTCCACTCACATTTTTTGAAAGCTTCAATTTTTTAACCATGCTTACATCTCTGAAATTCAATTCAAATGGCGATATGGTGTCTGTAGTAGCAAAGGTTATGATTAGAGAGATGCGCGGTTGCCCACCGCGCATATCCACCTCCCTATTGCTTATCCGGCTGTTATGCCGGATAAGAAGTAAAGCTCTTCATATTATAATGAATTTACCTCCCTTCTACCTTGTAACCCAGCTAGAGGTGTGGAAGGAACTAAAGGATCATACGACATGATGAATTTCAATTATTTTATTTATCACTATTATCAACTCAGACACAAATAACACTTTAAACAAGATAATTCGAATCAGTAATAGAGCAAGAGGGAGGGAGATGAGATTGCGTTGGGGAGAATATATTCAATCATGCAGCTCTACCTTTAATATAACTTTATACAGAGCTTACGTATTTAATGACCACACTATTAGTTTAACCTTCTAAACATCGACTTAATTTAAGATCACAGTGCCTGAACTCTTGCAGTCTTCTATTTACTTTAAGTTCACTTTAACACTTCCCGCTAGCTAATCTAATCACTTTCTTAATATCCAAACTTCTGGCTTCTTACTTGGTTTACGTATACGTTTCACTGCCAGTTTACTTCACTTCTAATCAATTCACAATTCACTAACTCTCAAACTCGCGAATAAAGAATATATATATTAAACTTAATTTGCATATCACGTTTTCTGCCTTTCGGAGAAGATTGGTTGAAAATGCTGGCCCAAAAGAATTCCCTAGAAGGTTAGTGGAAAGATGCGTATAGATCCGTCACAATATTACCAAGCAATTTTTTCAAATATGTGGTTGCCATCTCATAAAAAGTCTATGAAATGTTTATGTGTTTGTTATAAAATAAATATTCCTATTACATGCATCTAAAAGAATGCTGATCGAAAAGCGAAAATGATTAAATAGCGTTTTAAAAAATTTAAATTATATATTTGTATTTAGTATGGATTATTAAATATATTTTATTATTTAATTTTTCAGTTGTTGTTAAGGGTTTTTTTTAAATTATTATTATAAAACGAAAATATAAAAGTTTTGTAAATCGAAATTTTAATTTGATTCTCAATAAAATGGCTTGATTTACTGTCTTACATTTTTTTTTCATTTCAAGTATTTTAATTGATTTATAAATTTTCTATTTTCATTTTAATTTAATCTAAAAGTTAAATTTTTGTGCATTTCCTTCTTTGACGATTTTTTGTTTTACACAAAGAGATTCAGAACACATTGGCCTGAATCCAATTCTTAACAATCACAAGATAAATATATATATAGTTATCATTATTTGTCAGAGTCAGATTAAGTTAAACCACTTTTTATATGTAATTTAATACTAATTATCCAGATTCAATAAATCTGTTAAGGATTAGGTATGAATCTTTATTGAGTAAATATGCTACGAATGAAGCAAATTTTTGTCACACCTTTCATAAATTCATCGGAGCCCCACACGTTCTAGCATAAAAGGGCTGTTCTTTTTTTCCCCAATGGGGCTACATTTTAGCCTTTGCAGAGCCGGAGGCAAGTCCCTGAAAGTGACAACATTTCATTGTGGCGCCATCTAGGGGCGGCTTCGCAACCAAATTTAAACACTCGAATTAATTTTATTTCAAACTCTCGTCGGATGCTAAATATTGCAGTAATTTAACTTTGCCGAGAGTACAAGAGCCAAATTTGATACTCAAAGGTTATTTTACGTGCCACATAATCATATGACATACGTGCTTACGATTTTTGTATCCAGAAAATCTATCGACTCCTACCGGGATCAAACCCACAACCTTTGGCTTACGAAGCGAAAACGCTACCTCTAAGCCACCGGAGTCGACTATAGGGTTTTCGTGGTATGGGGAACTTTAAACATTCGTTGAACTGCAACTCTCCTCGTGTTGGTGGAAAGGGAACCTAAGCCTTATGAAGCCAGCACCCTACATCTACCGGAGTTGATTAAAATGGTTATTCAAAAATAAGTAATTATTACTATTATTACGAGATAAATAGATAATAATTTGAAAATTAAGCCTGAATCTTCTTTATTGAGTAAATATGTCTTTTACTACCAACAAAGAGTATTCATCACATATTTCCTTAATTTATCAAAGTTACATATGTTTTAGCATAAAATGGCAAGAAGCTACTGACGAATACGTGTTCCAACGCGATACTGAACCGGTCATATTGGTAACTGGCGTGACTAATGCAGAAAAAGGGGAGGGACTTATGATTAATGATCTATGAGGAAGGGAGATTCATTGCGGATGAACGCTCATTTCCGCGATACCTATTGATAAAAGGTCCAATTTTTGAACACACTGTGAAATATAAACGAAATACAGAATCATGCAAATGTCGAATGTATAAAAACGAAAACTACTGTAAAATGTGAACGAAATAGAGAATTGTTTAAAAAAATGTCGAATACGTGAAAATCGAAAACTACAGTGAAATGTGATAAAAGAGAGAATTGTTCAAAAGTATAAGGCACAAAAATCGAAAACTATCTATATTTTAATTTTACTTAATAGTTTCTATTTTTAAAAATATATATTACAAAAAAATTAAATTTATGAAAGAATTGGTGTTTTGAAACTGTTTTTCGATTAAATTATTTCCATCGTTATAAATTTAGGTTTTCTAGTCGTTTTATCAAATCATCATCATCATATCAGGAGAGACAGACCCTTGTGGGCCAGTGGATTTCCTTGTTTATTTTTGTTCTCTAAATTTTCTCGTTTATAATCTCAAAGTCTGATTCCGCTGAGTCTGACTTTGACAATCTTATCATCTGGCATTCTATTTATAATTTTATCAACTAATTTAATGTAAATTATAATTTTTAAAAAATTAATACATGATCTTATGAAAAGGTCAGTCACTGATCTGGCAACCCACTTTGAACCACAATATTTTAACGGTATCCAACTACCCTAAAATTTTGAATTTTGCCAAAAATTGGCACAATTTTTATGATTTTAGGCCATTATATTAGCTTTATTAAAATACTAAGTTTATTACTTTCCGTTCACTAGAACAAAAACTACAAATATTTTAGTAAAAGAATATTCCACTACTTTAAGCGTCATACTTTAAAATAAATTTTACTCAAAATGGTTTTTTTGATGTGTAACATCTTTACTCTCGGTTGCTCGATATTTGTTGGAGTGATTTCGTGAAAAGGGACGGAAATGCGTAACAGGAAGTCGGGGGAAGCGCGCGCTGTTTGATTTGACCAATTCAGCGCCTTGGGTGTGTCTCTTCGCTAGCCTCGTCTCAGGGTCCAACTCTACCAGCAATTAAGACGCCCGCCTACCGCACACTCCAGCAAGTCTTATTAGACTTCATCCAGAATAAACTTGTGATTCTTACGCTCAAATGTCTAAGTCTCAGGGCTCGTTGTGTTTGAAATCTCAGGATATATTTATATATATGTGTAAACTATATATTTAAAAAAATAATTATATTTCCTGGTAAGCGTCTGACAAAGCTCATCATTCTTAAAAAAAAATAGGAGTAAGTAATATGGAATTATTTGAATAAATATTTAAGTGCTTATCAAAACACTTTGAGGTTAATTCCTGTCGCTGTCAATAAAATATTTTTGATTGTGATTAAAAAAGGTTTCTCGATTAAAAAAAAGGAACAAGCCTTACAGTAGTCGCATACGATGTGTAACATCTGACATGTTATCGTGGTAAATTCGCAATAGCAACTTACATCCTGAAAAAAAATGAATCGAGTATGATTGGAAATAATTTTTCCTATGGAATAATTATATCTTTAATGAAAATTTTATTTAATTAACACAAGGAGTAATGCAATTTTTTATCAAAAATAATTATTCTTATTCAATTTGGGGGAGAGCGGGAATGATAATTTATGATAACTAAAATATGACACATATACTTGTGTTTTCAAAGTATTTAAAAACCGTTGAAAAATAGCGTCAATAACAATACGACTGTTAGTTGTCGAAACATTTCGATTTGTGTTGATTTCGAGCTTGAGTTCATCATTCAAAAAAGTTATGAGTGGCTCGGCTTCTAGCAAACAGAAATTAACTTTAAAATCATGGGAAGCGAGTGATAGTTTTTTTTAAAAAAAGAGCAGGATCACCTTCGGTATATGGTAAAAGTAAAAAATGCAGGAAATTTTTAACTTTTTGAACCGTTTGATTCGGAGAAATGTATACGACCACCGAAATCACTGTTTGTCCATTTTCAAATAAGCATTTTGCCGCACATATGTCCCCAATATCTTGACTAACAATCCCCAGTCCACTTGTTTGACGATAAGCAATATCCATATGTCGATCTCCAACATGTGAGTTGTTCTGTTTACGATAGATCGCAACACCAACTGCTCTGTGGCCCGGTCGTTTAAATTGTAAGCAGCAATCAAAGTCAGGTATCGAAACACGTTCGTCATTGTCTAACCACGTCTTAGCTTCTTCTCTGATCCTAAAGTGAGAAAACAAAAACAAAGATCCTACGGCCTAGACCACAGGGGTGGGGGCGGAGCCCCTCCCGAATGAAGGAGAAAAACAGAATTTCACTGAATAGCGCGCGTTTCTGTCCCTTTTCACGAAATCACTCCCACAAATTTCCAGCAATCCAGAGGAAAGATGTTACATATAAAAAAAACTAATTAAGTAAACGGGTATTTTTTTTTATTTTCTCTAATATTTCTAATTTTTAAGCATGCGCTTCAGGCAATGGCAACTTTCATTTCTTCCCTGCGGGAAGGGCACGACAACAACAACAACAAGCATGCGCTTGACGGTGTTTCTTCGCTACCCTCGTCTAAGGATCCAACTGTAGTAGCAATTAAGACGCCCGCCTACCGCACATACCAGCAAGTCTTGTCATTTTGGTGGTCGCATACATTTCTCCGAATCAGTTAAAAAAATTTAAGATTTCCTGCATTTTGTACTTTTACCGTATACCAAAGGTGGTTCTGATCTTTTTTTTAAAAAAAAACTATCACTCGCTTCCCATGATTTTGAGTGGTGATTTTAACGTTAACTTCAGTTTGCCGTAAGCTGAGCCGCTCATAGCTTTTCTGAAAGATGAACTGAAGCACGAAATGAACACTAATCGAAATGTTTCGACAACTAACAGTGGTACTGTTATTGACGCTGTTTTTCAACGATCTTTAAATTCTTTGAAATTACAAGTATATGTGTCATACTTTAGTTTCATAAATCTATTGTCTCCGCTCTTCCCCAAATTGAACAATAATAAATATTTTTGATAAAAAACTGCATTACTCCTTGTGTTAATGAAATAAAATTTTCATTAAAGATATAATTATTCGATAGAAAATTATTTCCAGCCATAACCGATTCATTTCTTTCAGGTTTAAAGTCACTATTGCGTATTTACCAAGATAAAAAGTCAGATGTTACACATCATAAGACTGTAAGACTCGTTTTTTTTTTTTTTTTTTTTTTTTTTTTTTTTTTGTGAAAATGTTTAAATGGGGACAGCGATTGCTCAAAAAGGTTTTGGAAATAATTAACTGAATTTTTTTCTGTATGTTCTGTATAATAGTAAAAGTGTTTTAACCTTCAGATTTATCACTCACTGCTTTGTTACAAAATTTGCAGTCCCTTATGCGAATATAATCAATGTTTTTTTAAGCAATTTCATATAATAACAAAAATAAAGTGCTCTAGTTTTCGGAAAAATGAAAATACATCTTATCTTCAAGGTCATTTCAAAATTGAATAACATAGCAACACATCAGAAAAGAAAAATTGAAAATTTTTTCATAAACTTTTGGTACAGAAGGGGCTTTATTTATGTTATTTTTTGTAAATTTTTACCCATTTTTTTCCCATTTTCGTAACAATAATTTATTTTTCTCTTCTGAATTTTAGCATATTTGTCTTAAAATGTACTAAACAAATATAAAAACCACAAAAAAATCAATATATCTCTTTTTTTTTAAGTTGTCGCAAGTTGCCGGATACCTTAATAATTCTATGCAAAATTTAGAAAAGAACTGTCTTAGCCTCCAATAAATTACGTTACTTGAAAAGATGTATATCAGTCAAGTAAAAGGTAAAAAAAGAAATTTTATTTAATATAATATACTTTTATAATTCAATTCCTCATTAATGAAAGCAGACTAGAATTGCATCAAGAAGTTGTTTACTCGAAAATGAACTTCAATCTTTCTTTCCTACCAATACACTGGTTTCGCAGGAAAGCAGCATCTTCAGTTTCGCTAGAAGTTTTTAATAAGATTATAAAATTTGGAAACTTTCAATACATAGTATCAAAATGTTTATAAAACAGGTAACATTTATTTGTCTATCTGGTTAAGCATTTTTAATCCAATCTAAAGCTGTATTGAGATAAGATTATGCGAGGGAAAAAAGGGAGAAATATTATATTTCTAACTGATTCTATAGCCCTATTTCTGATTACCATAATTTTTGTAACAACTTTAAATACTTAAATACAGTGGGTATTTTACGATCATAAAAGAATTTTGAAAACCTTTTTCTGTCAGGGATCCATTAAGAGGACATGAATCTTTATTACCTTCATTTCTTACGAAATACAATTAAATAAATACAATAGTTGAAATTTAAATACCAAAAATATAAATTCCCTATAATTAACATTTCTTTCAAATATTAAAGATGACAGGTTATAAATAGCATACTACCGCATAATCCAACGTAACATAACACCTCATATGCAATTCTATTGTTATTTTAAAAAATTAAATAAAATTAATCAAACTTAATTAACTAAAATTAAAGAAAAGAGCATTGGAAATGAATTCACCAAGTAAATTAATTTTTTAATTGTTTGCCTATTTTAATTATTTTATCAGGAAAAGTATTTTTGCATGCTCAAAATTAATTAACTCACACGGGGCTTTTATTGTTATCGCAACAAGGCAAAATAAATCTTGTTACGCAAAACGTTTTATCTAAAACATTAATCTAGTTAACGCAAAACAACATGGCTGGAAAAATCCACAGTATTAAAACAAGACAAAACGAATAAAATTCTTTTCATTCCCCAAGCGACAGAACTTTTTTTAGATCAACCCACACACACACAATCCCACAAATCAAACTGCAAAACGCGAGACTAAGAATTTAAATAGATGAGACGGAAGTGCGAAATTCCCCTCTCCGTCCAGATTGATTTTTATTTTTCTCCTTTTTTTTATTCCGGGGTAGAGCAGGCTAAACAAAAAGACCCCTAACAAATGCGAATGTCAATTTCGTTTCTCTTTTCATTCTCTGTGATGTATGTTGTTGGAATGAAGAGGAAACGAAATGCCATTCGTCACCGACTCGGAATTCTGTGGCAATATAAATAATCGCAGGTGCTGCCATCTCTCAGGCAGGAAGTGAATTAAATTCTGGGTTTCCAAAGGCTTTGCCAGAAACGTAATTTCTTTCTTTCCTTTTATTTGATTTTCTCTCTCTCTCTCTCTTTTGTTGCGTCGTATCTCAAACTTTAGTTTCCTTTTGAGCTTTGAAAGCAATATTTCAGATTAAATACAGGGTCTTTTAGTAGATAAGAATTTATTTTTCCTTTTTGTGCTTTTGCACCATGTGTGTATTTAATTCAGATATTCGAATGGCCACAACTTTATCTGGGATGAAAGGTATGAATGGATTAAGCTTCACCATGATTGACTTTCATTTGAGGATGTTGAATGCATTTCTAGTTATGTTATTAAAGCTTTTTTTTATCTCTATTATTAGGAAAATTCTCGAAAAATATTAAGGCAAGTTTTCTTCAAGAGAATTTTTATAGTGTTTTTAAGAATATAATTTGAATTTGCAATTATTATATGAATTAAAATAACATAAAACGTATAAAATTTTAATTTTTTGAACAAATTCTTATATATTTGCATGTATAATATTTATCTATCGAAAAGAGGTGTATAGCTAATTAAAAACCATTCGAATGCGTCGAAAAGTTTTATTTTATTTTGCAAATGCCACACACCACAATAGCACCTATGCCATTAGTGCAAGTCCTCTCCAATATTTTTCGACAATAGAATAAGTCGAATAATAAGACACAATTTTTTAACTTCTCGAAAAAAAATATTATTTGTAATTCTTCTTTTTCTTAATGCCACAGAAAACACTTTTGAATTTTATTAAAGAAACGGATATAAAACTTGGCTACAAACATACCCATAAAATTCAAAATACTTTAATTTCTTTGTTGTTCTTGAAAATATTAACTAAAGCTTCATTTGTGCACATCTTGTATTTTTTTTGCCTTATAATCCTATAACCAGTTTTTCCTCCAGGGGCATGCATGTAACATAGACCGACGATCACGCCTCATGTTCGAATTTCTCTTCCAGCTCATTTTACAGTCAAAAAAATGGCGCAGAAAATGTGAATAGCACAGATATTGTTCAAGATAACAAATGAATGAAAAAAGTGTGTTAATTTCAGATAGAATCATCAGAAATAAAACTATTTTGTCGTTTAGCGTTTTGATTTACAGCAATTTCATTGAAAAATATTCCACCCATATTTCCGCTTAGCAACATTTTCGCCCTCCGGGATACATGTTTAAAAGTTACAAGAACTTCACGAATTTCGAATTTTGAGAAAAATTTTGAAGAAAAAGCGCACTTTCGGCTTATGTTCAAAAACAGACGGTTTATTCAACATCTACCAACAATATTTGTGCAAGAACAGAAACATTACACAGACTCTAGTGTTATTTACCAGTCGGCACGGTGTCTCTATGAGGTAGCGTGCCCACCTCATGAGCCTAAGGTTGCGACTTCGATCTCTGTTGGAGTCGGTAGATTTTCTGGAGGCGAAAATCGTTGGCATGCATGTCATATGATTATGTGGCATGTAAAAGGTCCCTTGGGTATCAATTTGGCTTCTGGTACTTTCGGAAAAATTGAATTACGATAATATTTAGCATCTGACGAGAGAGTTAAATTGAATAAAATTCAAACGTCAGAATTTGTTAGCGGGAGTCGCCACTAGATGGTGCCACCAACGAAATAGCTCCCACTCTTGGGGAGTGAGTGAGTGAATATTAACGTCGCACTGTTCAGCTACATGAGGGCTTTTGATGACGGACCGCTTAATTCGGAACCATGGTCAAGTGACGCGGACAACACCTGAGCTGGTACCCCTCTCTTCTAACTACCACACCACACCAATGGGAGGACGATTGAGCTCTCGACAGATTTAATGTACATCACTTCCCTACACGACGGGTCTTCAGTGGTACTGGGACTCGAACTCAAGACACGCTAGCCGTGATTCTATACCTTGACCCCTTGGCTACCACGGTCACTCCACTCATGGGGACTAGCCATGTCTGCAAATGGCTTAGATGCCATAATGCAGCCCATTTGAAACCAAAAGACAACAAACAACGCCTGGACTAACGAAATGTTTCATTATTCAAGCGTTTCCTCCCTGTTGATAAAAGTTTTTAAAAAGCATTTTCCAACGTTACTTTTGAGTGCTAGTTACGAATGCTGAGGTGAATGCTGGTTTACGTCAGGATATCCATTTGTCCTAGCATTCAACTTGTTTATAATGAAAATGAAACAAAATTTTTCAAACGTGTGCAATAATTTAAACACATGAAAAAAAAAGCATATTCTTCTATAAAATCAAATATGACTGATGGAATTTTTTTCCCCGAGAGGATTCAAAAGAATTAATGAACATGTTTTTGTGTAAAATTTAATCCCTTGTTTTTGAATAACGTTTATACGTAGTATGACTCAAAAGCTCCCAGACTGAGCGTACAACTTAAAAAATATTACCAGTTAAGTTGCTGAAACAGATCCTCTTTCTAAATAAGACCCTTGAGCAACAGCACACTTGCCATCGCTTGAAAAGTTTATTGAAACATTTCTGGAATCCATTTTTTGCCACGTCCTTTAATTCAGCCTGAGATGCACTTTTAACTTCATCTGCAGATTGAAATCAGCAACCCTGCAAGTGACGTGCTAGTTCAAGAAATATTCTGAAGTTTCCAAGGGAGAAATCAGGAGAGTAAAAAGGATGTGGCAAAACAGTTGTTTTTATTTTCACCCGTCGTTGTATAAACTATGTTCTTACGTTCCGCCGTATATACATTTCGAAATTTTCAGCGGTGTGGGAAGTCTGCGGACGTCCAGAGCATTAATCGTCTTTGACACTTTCCCTGCCTTCTCTGAAACGGCGATGCCACTGAAAAACTTGCGTTAGCGACAGTGTTTCACTGCTTTAAACATGCTTCAACATTTCGTAAGTCTCCGTAATACTCTTTTTCAATCAAACACAAAATTTGATATTATTCTCTGCTCAGCAAAAGCAATTCCTTTCAATCGTCGGCTACTAAATGCTTCCACCTACAAAATACGACTCCGCGGAAAGCCGCCAACCACGTGATTTGGGACAAACATTTTTAGAATAGAGGAATAATGCAGTGACATAGAAATGTTGTAGTAGTCGTTCTACTTCAAAAAAATTTCACGTTACAGACTCAGTCCGTGAACTTTTGAATCCTAAATCGTATATAAAAACAATACTACTTTTAAGGTCTAAGTTACAAGATCGTTACCTGTACTCCTTGTATAACGGAGAGTGCTTTGAAAATGAGTCATTCTTTTTCTTCATTTTTTGCCAATGAATTCCATTTAAGGTATCCAACTACTTGCAACAACTTTTTTTTAAAAAAATGGAGATACGGAAATTTTTTTGTGGTTTTTAGATTTATTTAGTACATTTTAAGAAAAAATGCTAAAATTAAGAAGAGAAAAAGAAATTATTATTATTAAATGGGAAAAAATAGGCAAAAATTTACAAAAAATTACATAAACAGGGCCCGTTCTGTACCAAAAGCTTATGGACAATTTTTCAATTCTGATGTGTTACTTTGGTTTTCATTTTTGAAACGACCTTCAGCATAAGAGATATTTTAATTTTTACAAAAATTAGAGCACTTTATCTTAGTTATTGTTGCAACTCCTAATAAGTTCAACATTTCCTGTTTTATATTACTTGATAATTGTTCCGTGTTTGTTTATTCACTTCTAAATCTGACAACAGAATTGTAGCAAATAAGTTCATGGAATATTCTAAGCAGTTTACGGTTTACGCTAAGAAAAGAACTGTATAATGTTTCCTGTTTACGGAGCGTGTGCTCAATTAATTCGTTCTTTTATGTAAAAAGCTTCATTTATTGAAAACTGTAAATAGCCTCATTTATCCTGCATGTCGAAGAAAAATGAAAGAATATTGTAATCGAAGAATAGTTTTTCTCGAGTCACAACAGTTATAACATGAAATTGCTTAAAAAACAGTATTATATCAACATAAGGGACTATAAATTTTGTAATAAATCAGTGATTGATAAATCTTATAGTTAAAACACTTCTAGTATTATACAGAACATACACAAAAAATTTCAGTTAATTATTTTTAAAATATTTTGAGCAATCGCGGTGTTCTTAGAGCTTTTCAAAAAAACACATTTCGAGTAAAACTCTTTTTAAATTTTGATCTCTCATTTAAAGTTATGGCAATTACTTTACTTTACTAAAACTCATGTAGTTTTTGTTCTAGTGAATGGAAAATAAAACACAAGTAGTTTTTGTTCTAGTGAATGGAAAATAAAACACAAGTAGTTTTTGTTCTAGTGAATGGAAAATAAAACACTTGGTATTTTACAAAGCTCATAAGACGGTCTATAAAAATAAATTCATAAAAAAAATTGACAATTTATGAAAAAATTAATGATTTTAGATTAGTCACAGATATCTTAAATAATTTTTCATTGTAATAATATTTTCAAAACAATTTTCTATGTATATTCTAATTCCGCCTACACTAAAAATCAAAAACATTATTCATTTGTATACGTTTTCAAAATCAGGGCTTTGAACGTAATCGTATATCTTAAAAACAATTACTGTGGTCAATTACAAAGTTACTCTAAATTTTAGCTCAATTTTCGAAACCTTTTTCATTTCGCTTTAAAGACAAATTAAGTAATAAAAAATAAGGATCAGAAGCTATATGTACTGAATTATTCCTCCTTTTATTTAAATGAAAGAATTTTTAAAAATTAAATACCTTATAAATGATTTTTCTTTCATTTTATTACCTTGATACCTAGAATGCCTTTCCTCTGAGATTAGAAAAAGTAAAGATAATCCAAGTTAAGACTTAATGATTCTTGATGTAATGATACGTAATGCAACTTAATGGACCTTGGTGCAATCTATTTCAATGGGTGCAAAAGTGACTGCAAAGCCATGCCAAACATTCTTACCACCTACTGTTATAAAAAGTGGCTTTATTCCGGATTTCTTGTTGTGTGAAAAGAGAAAAATGGGCTAAGATAAAAAGAAATAAAAGGAAAGTCTTTGCAAAAAAAGGGACTTTGTGGTATTAAAGAAATGCAAAGCCGGAGTCCTCAGATATAGAAATGTAAAGTTAGTCGTTCCTTATTTTGTTATTATAAAAAAAGAAAGCTTCATCTCATCTTTAAGCCTGAGGGAATCTTGTTTGCGTTGACGTTTTGAAAACACTAGGGAACCAACAATTTTTCGACTGGTGTCTGTTTTGATATGAAAATGCAATTGTATCTAGAAATAGAATTTTTCGCTACAGCAACAATATATACATCGTTGTTGTAGTAATAATTGTATTATTTTCAATTTTATCGTAAATAAAAACCAATAATCAATACATAGAGTAGAAAAGCAATCGACTCACTTAGCCATGACGAGTTGTCCGTAATTGTTAGAATTACAGAACTTGAAATTTTGGAAGCATGTTTCATTTAAGTAAAAAAGGTTCGCGAAGAACGACGGGTTTTACAAAAATCGACTTTTAAGGTATCCGTCTACTTGCGACTACCTTTTTTTTTTTTAAAAAAAAAATAGAGATATGGATTTTTTTTTTTTTTTTTTTTTTTTTTTTTTGTGGCTTTTAGATTTTTTTAGTTTATTTTAAGAAAATATGCTTAAATTCAGAAAAGAAAAAGAAATTATTATTACTAAATTGGGAAAAAATGGGTAAAAATATTTCCAAAAAATAACATAACCTTTCTGTACCAAAAGTTTATGAACAAATTTTCAATTTTTCAGTTCTGATGTGTTGCTATGTTATTCTATTTTGAAATGACCTTCAGGATCAGAGATATTGTAATTTTTTAGAAAAAGTAGAGCACTTTATCTCAGTAATTATATGAAATTGCTTAAGAAAACAGTGATTTTATTAACATAAGGGACTGTAAATGTTGTAATGACACAGTGATTGATAAATCTTAAAGTTAAAGCACTTCTACTATTATACAGAACATACATAAAAATTTTCAGTTAATTATTTTCAAAACTTTTTCAGCAATCGCTGTCCCCGTTTAAGCATTTTCAAAAAAACACTTTTCGAGTAAAACGCGTTTTAAAGTATGACATATATCTTGCTTAAAGTAATGGCACCTGCTTTTACTAAAACTGTTGTAGTTTTTTATTCTAGTGAACAAGAAATAATCAACTTGGTATTTTTATGAAGCTTATAATATGGCCTATAAAAAAGCATTCAAATAATTGTCAATTTTTGACAAAATTCACAATTTTATGGTAGTCGGATACCTTAAGGAAGGTCGTTTAAGAGACCATAATTTTTGTTTTTGAACACACTATTACAACCCCAGATTTGAAATTTGCCAGTTTTTTTAATGAGTAGAGATCCACTAACAGCGAGTTTCGAGGATATCGACACCCAAGGGAGTTTACTCTAGAAAACGAGGGTATTAAAATTTTTTTAAAAAAATACCGTTTGGGAGCAATTAGACCGACAGACTTTGAATTTAATAAGTATGTTTCTTTTGCTAAGTATTGTTCCATTAAAAATAAAGTTTGAGGAAATCGTCTCCAAGGGGGCTGCAGGCTTAAACGGTAAATATACTTTTGCTTTAAAAATTCCAGTTCTTTCCATTTTAAATTGAGAGGTGAATGCTGTGCTTCATCCTGGGGCTTAGATAACAATAACCTTAAAGAATGTAGTCTAATAATGTCAGGAAATACCTAGTGAAGTGGCCGGTAATGGCTAGCACATTATATAATTGTAATTAAAGAGTGAAAAACGATAAAAAATTCCAAGTCAAAATTGTAAAACCAGTTTCTGTGCAGTACTTTTTTTATGCGATATTATTTTTGTGTGATTTTTTTTTGGTGCGATCTTTTTTTTATGCGGTACATGAATTTTAACGGATTTGGTGCCATTGTAATGTTTTCTATCAGTGTACAAGTATACACTTCAAGATGCTCTGTTCATTTGTTCTAAACAACTTCCAGACAAACACGTTCAATTGCTTTCGCTCAACGCGCTTGCAGCACACGCTTGATTGAAGACGAACCTGGCAATGACATGGACATTATCAATCATTTTGATGAAGACGTGACAAGAAGGACCGGAATCTTTGAGAGCGAGTAAAATATATTCAGGGATCCAGCTTTCCAACAAATTGGAATAGCATTTTCTTAAAATAGATACAGATTCCGAAAGGAGTTTGAAATTCCAAAAGTAGCGTCGATCCTTCATATTTGGCTATCGTGGCGATTACAAACAACTGACTAGCAGACCGTCTTCGCAAAAATTATCACTGACCTTATGGTGCCAAAAAATAAATCAATTGAAATTTCATTTCAAGTGACGAAAGCGATTTTGAATTAACTCATCGCAGGAAGATGTGCGTTTTGGATTACTAGGAGTAGCAATGAATTATATATGTGCATTTTGAAAACTTCTCCAAGTATAGAATGAGAAATTAAATGTTTTTAAAATGTTTCTATGTGTAATTTAATTACTTATTTTGTTTGGAAACACTTGCACATAAATTTCGTAAATAATTAACGTATTTTCTAAGTGTGATTTTTTTATACAGTCCTCTCCACCGCAAAAAAAAATTCTCTATAATATGTCGACAAAGTTGTTTGTTATATGTAAGTATTTATGAAATTTTCGATTTTTTTTTCTATGCGGTCTCTATCTACTGTACAAAAACAGGTTTAACAGTATTATTAAAAAAATTAAAAATAATTCTTTATTACTTAAAATTAAGAACACATGTTCTTAATTTTTTTTTTAAAAAAAATAAGTGTCTTTGAAATAAAACGTGACACAGCATAACGGAGAGGGTCTTAAAAATAATTTGACAGTTCGAAGTTTGTGATTTAATTGAATGATTAGTTTGAACTCTCGTGTTGCACTAGAAACAACATTACGTCATTAGTTACTGATTGAGCCTACAATAAAGATACAAAGTGAAATGAGAGGAACAATAGAAACCGTTTCTCTTTCAGAAACAATCTGAGTCTGATCCCCGACTCAGTATCTCAATATTCCTAAATTAAATATTTTCTTTGCGAAATATTATCCCAATTCAGATGGAAGCATAAAAAGACCAAGTGTTATGTGAAATAATTTGTGCGATTGTATTTGGTTTTTTGGGGGTGGATTTTTAGAAAACTTGCAGGGGGAAAAAAGGATCAAACTTTCATTTAAAATTATACAATGATACGAATGAAGAGACGCAGAAAAATGTTTTTCTTTATTTGCGACAAAAATTCCCTCCTAGAGTGAAAGAGGAAAGTCAATTTTTGTTGAGGGAACTTTCCGAATTCAAAAATATTTTCCTTCAGTGATTGAAATTAACATACGTTCTCTGTTGTTTTGAGTGTTAGAAGTTTTTGCAGCAGTCTCCAGTTGAGATGGCGGATATTTTATGATTTATCATTTGTTGTGATTGTTTGATATTATTTCTAGATTTACGGACATTTTTTGTATACCTATCGTTATGGTCACCTGACAAATTGACGACTGTATTTCATAAATATATGCCACTAGTTTAATTTTAAAATAATTGAAATCTTAATAGACAATATAATTTTGGTACATATTCGTCTTATTTCACCAATATAATTGTCACATAAATTGGAAAACAATAACAGTAATGGTTTTTGTAACTTTTTCCATAAATTCTGAGTCCGTCAAAATAATAGATCCTGTACACCTAGCGTAAAAATTGCAAAGTATTATGGCTATTGGAGACGACTTCGGGATTCTAAGCCATGGTCAAATGACGAGGACGCCACCTGAGCTGGCATAACACTCTCCAAACTTTCACACTACGCCTACATCAGGACTTTGAAACCTTAGCTTTTCAGACGAAGGATCTTCAATGATATGAGTAGTCAAAACTATGATTCGACAGAAACAACCTCCGAGTCATCACTAAAGTTGACGCTGTTGACTTCTTTTGAGTGTATAATTTGAACCATCAGCCTGTCAAAGTATTTTAAATCAATGTCTACGTTTTCAAAGAATATTGAAGTTCCATTTTTTAATTTATCTATTTTGCGCAGTAAAACTTATTTTAATTCTTATTATTCGGAGATTCTTATCCAATAAATAAATATGAACCCTTTTTTTTTAAATCATGCTCCATATACGAAATCTTTGGATTTATTACTTAAAAATCCACTTAACAGCTTTGAGTTCCAAAAGAACAATAAAAAACGGAAAATGTCGCTAGTACAATATCTGAAAATAGCCCTTGACAATCATTACTCCACTTTGATAGCTACAATCGTTTCTGGGAAACGATTGTTACATAATTTTTGGCAACACTCCATTTCCAAACTTCATTCGTATTTCATTTATGATATACTTAGAATGATGTATATGTCCTTTAATAAAATCTTTTAAAATTTTTAGGATATAACTTTGGAATGGTAACAAACTAACTTATTTATTTCAATAAAAAAAAAAGGTTTCGTCCTTGAAAATCTATATATCTCAAAAAGAATACAGATTATAACTTAATGTCATTAATAATGAACTTAGATGCTCTTTTAAATTACTTTAAAAGCTTATTCAAGTTGCAAGATATATCTCATCATCGCATTTTTATATCCTTTTGACGAGTTGGTCCTTTATGGTTAAACTATGGTAAAATTCCCCAAAAAATTATTAAATCCCTTTTTACTCATTAAGCCTAACTGCGCAGCAATAAAAAATGTTGCACGCTATCCAATGACAAAATTGTGGACTGCTGCCAATCAGATAAAACAAAACAGCTACAAAGAAATTATTTCTAGATTTGCAAAGTATAATTTTAAAAATTATTTAAAAAATAATATTTACAGTTATAAAAAAAAAAATTTTTAAAAGAAACTGTTTTTATTTACATTTCTATCGTTACATTTACTCCCCAACCAATAACGAACTTAGTGTTGAAAGAGTTAAAAGAACGCAATAAGCAATCTAATTTTAAGCAAGTTTAAGATGGGTCACATAGATTTTATGGATAAAAGCTACATGCATAATAATTTTTTTCTACTCCAAAAAATTAATAATATAAATCAATGACATTTTTATTAAAAGTTATCAATTTTCATTCATTTTAAAGTTTTGTTTTTGTATGGTTCAGATTTTCATTAAATTATGTTTCACCAATTTTAAATTTTTTAAAAAATGTGAGATGTAGTTATCACTACTATTGTATTAAATTTACAATGATTATTTGGTGGTGTTTTAAACATTTTGAAGATAATACTGAGAGGGACAAACAAAATTTGTAGAATGTGAAGAAAATAAATTTTTTTCTACTAGAAAAATGATATTTTAAATACTCATTTTTATGTATCTTGGAAAACAATTCTATGATATTTAATAGGAAAACTATCCGTTGCCCTCCCACTTCACCCAGTATTTCATAATGTTGTATGGCTAGATATTGTTATTACTTGTAAGTTACTGGTATCTAAGCTCTAACATTAAACTTTTGATTGTCTTCAAAACATTCTTATTGTCCTTGTCTCTTGGTTTAAAAAGGACAGAACTTGAATTTCTAAAACCGAAGTATATTCATCTTTTACGCAGCCGTAGACCCCCCCCCCCTTCGGAGTCTATTTCTAGTACAAATGCAAAACATATTCTTTTTTTTTCCCTCCTTTCTGTTTAACTAATGTTAGCGATATGAGCAATAATAAGTTATATCATCTTTTGATGAGCCGTGGGTAGCCTAGTGGTTAGACCATCAGACTCCAGACTGGAGGGCCTGGGTTCGATGCTCGGTGCCCCCAAATACCCTCCGAGTACACACGGAGTACGTGCTCATTAAATCAGTGGGTCCGAAAGTCTTGTGGGTGGACGCAGCAGAAACCACGAGTGCAGGGGGTTGAAGAATATTTCCCTTCCCTCCAGCTCAGTGCCTAAATTGTGGAGGTGAGGATAGGTGGTGTCGCCATCTATCGTTAAGAAGTCCAACCTGTCTCACAGGCTCTGGCAGCTTTCATTCCTTCCCTTCGGGAAGGACACGACAACAACAACATCATCTTGTGATAACGTTCGGTTCCCTCTTACTCCCTCTTACTCCCTCTTGTCTACCTGTAAACCCGGCTAGATGTGCAGGAGGAACAGAATAATCCACAGACATGATTTCCAACCTAATTAATTTATTAATTCTTATTAACAATTATTAAGCAGACACAATACAATTCTAATTAAGGCTTATGATTTATAGTAGAGTGCGGAGGTGAGATTCTATAACACGGGGATGCTACTACAGACCCTCAACTGAATCTGAGACAGCTTAAATACGCTCAATTACCACTACGTCACACACTAATAACTAGCTCCTACTTAATCAAGTGCACAGTACCTGAACCTTTAATGCGTCGGATCCTACACTGGAAACTTTCAGGCACTCTCTTCGGCTTAATCAAATGACGATGGCTCCACGCTCTATAATCTTTAATTAATTCTACTTCTTTTCAATCTTCAACTAACAACTAATTCTCAAACTTCTGTTAAACTCCCATTTGCACACATCTAACGTATCAACTTCGCGTGTCAACAACTCGCTTCCTTACTGCCAACTCGCGAAAACCAAATTTATATAATATACCTCATTTACATAAATCCCGTTTGCTTACTCGATGAAAGTTGGTTGAATTAAATATTTTGCTTAAAGAGATAAGAAGGAATTAGTGGAATCGCGTATAGATCCGTCACAATCTGTTTTTCCTTATTATTTGTCAATTAATCATCCGCAAAAGGGATAAAATATATTTTTCCAATTAATTTATAAATGAATTTTGAAATTGCTTATTTTTCTCCTTAACCGTCCGCTATAAGTTATTGCATAGAATAAGTAGGTAAAGTATGGAATTTTTCATCTGGTATATACTTGAATTGACTTGTCTAGTTATTTCCTGAAATACCTAGTTATTCAATGAAGTAAGCAAATTATATACTTTAACGGTAACTTAAACATCAACCAATCTCTCTCTCTCTCTTTCGCTTAGCAGATAACTTTCTCTTTATTCTCACGCTTAACTCCCATCAAATGCCTCATCCCTTTCAATGAATATGAAGATTTCTTGATCCTCAAATCATCCAACGTGCTTTGCGGATGATTAATCGCCTCTTTTCTAGTTCCCATTTATCTTTACCTTTTCAGTCAAGACTTCTCATCTTTATTATTTTTTTCCATTCACCAAAACGAAAAAGGAAAAAAATTATAATAATAAAAGATCTCTCAAGAAGAAAGCATCAACTATTGTCTCTTGATTTCGTTAATGGACGATTCCTTCTCTCTAAACTTTTCAAAAGTCAAAATCGTTCCAGAATGAATGCCTTTGTACTTTAGGGTTAAGTAATATGGAACTTACACAGGTTTGATTAATGACGATATTTTGAAGGATACTTTCACGGAAATGAAAAGCTCTCTTTTAAGATATATTAGCTTTTCTTTTGACCGTTTTCCGATTTGAATATTAACCCCGCGAAAACAAAAAGCCATTCGTGGCAGTTGTGGATGCTTATAATATGTATTGTTCCATTTATATTGTTTAAAATCACGAAATGGGAACAAAGATTGGCTTACGTAATTACTTGGAATAAATATATAGTAGGCAATATTATCTATTTACATTTATATATTTTCGAGCACTAAGTGACATAAATATATCAAATTTATTTGATACTATCTGGTATACCCGTTCTTCGCACGGGTGAATTGAAAAATTAAACAATGCAGATTGAAGGATAAAGAAGTTTTTTTTTGTGTTAATTTTCCGCTTTTGCGTATCTCAGCTGTACAAAAACACCATATTTGTTAAATTTTAAGTCTGAAAATCTAATAGCTGATAAAAAGGTGTTTTTTTTATTATAACGCCCCATAACTCTGTTACGGGTCGATTTTTAAAAACATTTTTCTAAGTTGATCTCTGCTGAGCAAAAGTAACACATTGTTACAAATTTTGTGTAATGAACGCTTTAAATAGTGTAAGTAATTTATCTCTGGATGTGTAATTGCTGTATTTATTTCATGTTAAAGTTGTAATATTTGCAATCAAAGCCGTTCCTTACATTATAATGGGGATTCAATGGAAACATAGCGAATTATTGGTGATAGAGCCAAGTTGGCTCTATCGCCAACTTGGGCTTGTCTACCATGTTGGTAACTTCGTGATTCATTGAACGGTGCAGAAGTTGATATGCTGTAGTGCCACCTGGTGGGGAGCTGCAGCAATGAGGATAGCACAAAAACTTCTCCACAAAAAGAAATACATATTCATGCAATTTTCAAAGTGGTAGGCTGAATGGTGTTGGATTGAAGAGATGTCTTATATACAAACATCTCTGTGTGTGTGCGTGTATATATGTAGGAAAGGAGTGCAAGTTTTCTTTTACTTCTTTTGATTTTTATTGTAAGAGATGGCACCACTAATCGAAACCACGTGAGTTTTAGCTGCGCGATACGATGAGATCATGTATTTATAAAGGTGGCAGAAAGAAGAAACTGGGAGTTGCACCAAAGCTTGAACGAAGGAGTGTCAGAGGAAATCGCTCTCTCCGTTGTTTTGAGAAAGAGTACATGTTTTCGGAATTAGTATGGTGTTATCTCGAATAATTTAAAACCCTTGTAAATAGTTAATGTTTTAGTTGTGTTATTAATAAATTAAGTTATTTTAACTCTGCGTGCTTATTTTAACATTAAAATCGAACCTTCCCCTAGACGCCGTCCCACAAATTGGGGGTTCGACCGAGAATTTTTTAAACTATTCAAAGTTTTATCTAAGAGCATTTTTTAAAAGTTTTACCTCCTCATCGATTTTTGATTTCCTGAGTGGTACATAGACCTTGCCTTGCATCGAATAGAAACCCGGCGAAGCCTTCAGCTGGATAAGAAATTTTACGAGCGATACGGAAATATTTCAGCGAGAACAGTCAACAAGAAAAAGGAGTCCATTGACTTGGTTAGAAACACGGAATCTTGGCGAATTTCCACGTCAGCTACAGTCAAACAAAACTGGAAGCCCAGCGACTGAACGGGATTACCTTGATCATTGAGGTCAACACTGACGAGAGAACCTTTGGAACTGCATCGAATTGCGAGTTATCAACACGAAACAAGATTTCCTGTGTCATTGAGGTCAAGGTAAAGTGTCTTCAGAATTACATTGAATTGTGCTAGTATCCTTTTTTTGGTATTGTGTGAGTAATAGGCGAAAATTATATAAATGAATGATTTTGTGTGTATATTTCCTGTTCTGTGAATCTGAAATTGAATTTTGAAGTACTAGGTACTATTATTGGTTTAATTGCAGACATAAATATTTGATGTTCCTTCAGTTTTGGATTAATAACTGAGTACTTTCCGTGTTTTTTCTTAATCTATTTTTGATAAATGAGAGGAACGCGTTGTTTTTTTAATAAAAAATAAAATTGATATTAACTGTAATACTGATGTGTTTTGTAAAAGGATTTAAGTTCCGGGAATTCTTTAAAAAGTCCATTTTTGTCTATAATTGTTTATAATTGATAATTGCCTCTTATTTAAATTATCTTTTGTTTCATTTTAAGTGAGTAAACTTTTTGCGTGTCATTTTAATGGTTTTGTCTCATTTAACTTGGGTAAAAATTTAAGTTGTTCTCTGGGTCACCATTCTGAGTATAAAAATGGCATTCTTACTCGCGAAAAGGAAAGAGGATTTGGTGTCACTCGCCGAGGATTTGGATCTTACTATCGAAGCAGGTATCACAAAATTGAAGTTAAAGGAGCTGATTGTAAAAAGCCCAGATTACGTTGAAGACGATGTTAAAAAGATGCTTGATAGCATAGTGGAGGAACGTACAGAAAGGGCTGAGAGAGAAAGGGCTGAGACAGAAAGGGCTGAGAGAAAAAGGGCTCAGAGAGAAAGGGCTCAGAGAGAGGATATGCGAAAGGATGAGAGAGAAAGACGAGAGTACGAATTAGAGAAGTTGCGAATACAAGCGCAACAGACTGCCGGTATGCCGAATAACACCGAAAACGTTCAAGCATCGAATAAACTGTTTCACGAAACTTTTCATAAGTTTAATATGAAGGAAGATATTGGTTTGAATCTTACCTTATTTGAGCGTCATGCAGAACTCACTTCCTTACCGATAAAAGATTGGGTTCAAAAACTTATAGGTTTAATACCCGTCGAAATTGCCCATCTGATCGCAAGAGAACCAACTGGTAAGCGTAACGATTACGATCATATAAAGAAGTTGCTCTTACAAAGATTTAAATTATCTCTCCGGAAAAATTTCGTCAGTTATTTTTGTTTCACCAAAAGTCCGATGAACGAACATGGCAAGATTTTCAACACGAATTACAGACGTATTTTGATGGATGGACTTTGGGCTTAAAAGTTAACACCTACGACCAATTACGAGAATTAATCATAGCCGATCAAATGAAGAAGAGGGCGCCGTATGATTTTCAGGAACACTTTTTGGACGAATGGTCTACTATTAACTCATCTATTGAGCTAGCGAAAAAATTTGAAGATTATGAGGACGTCCGAAGAACTATAGGGTCAAAGCAGTTAAACTCATTTGCTAAGAGATCGAACAATAACGATAATTGTTCTCGAAGGCAAGAACGTTTTCACCTTGGAAATAATTGGAATGATAGAAAATGCTTTCAATCGACGAGAACTTACGATAAAAGAGTTAACAGGTAACATGTAGCTACTGCAGGGGACCAGGTCACTATGCCGTAGATTGTACAAAGCGCAACAAGGGTACGAAAATCAATAAATCTTCAAGCTCTCCGGTCCAGATATGTTCTCGAATTCAGCAAGACAAAATTAAAACCAGGAAAATAAACATCGGAAACAAGACTTTTGAGGCTCTAATCGACACTGGAAGCTTAGTTTCGCTCATTCGTGAAGATGTAAGCAAAGGAATCATCGAGCAATCGAAGCTCTCGAAGGACATTGTCGTGTTATCTGGATTGGGAAAGTACGAAGTCAAAACAAAAGGATCGTTCCAACGAGAAATCGAATTGGATGGAGAGAAATATTCCGTAATATGGCATGTCGTGCCTGCGGTGCATTTGGAGTTCCAGGCAGTGATAGGATCGGACATTTTGGAACAAGCTTTTGTTGGCTTTGATAAAAAATGTGTTTATTTCCGTAAACACGAAGAGAAGGTGTGGTTTGTGAATACACAGGTTTATGAGGCAAGAACTGAAGACGAAATCGAAGTTAAACATGTTATCAATCCTCAAATAAGAAAGGAACTCTCTGAACTAATCAACAGCTATACACCTAAGAAGACCGAAACGACAAATGTATCCATGAGAATTATCCTGAAGGATGATATACCAGTTTACCAAACAGCACGCCGTTTGTCGTTTCTGGAGAATCAGACCGTCAACAAGCAGATCGACGAATGGTTGGATAAGGGAATCGTGAGACCAAGCTCTTCTGAATATGCAAGTCCAATCGTGTTAGTCAAGAAGAAAGACGGTACCAACAGACTATGCATTGACTATAGGAAACTGAACCGAAAACTAGTCAATGATCGCTTCCCCTTGCCACTGATAGAGGACGTATTGGATAGGCTGCAAGACGCCAAAGTGTATTCCACGTTACACTTGAAAAATGGGTTTTTTCATGTCGACGTAAACGAGGATTGCAAGCATTTCACCTCCTTTGTTGTACCAGACGGGCAGTTCGAATTTAATAAGGTACCTTTTGGTCTCAGTACAATCCCAAGCGTATTCCAAAGATATGTGTACAGCATTTTTAGGGAACTCATGCGAAAAGGCATCGTAATAATTTATTTGGACGATTTGATCGTTCCAGCTATAGATGAGAAAGAAGGTTTGAAAAAACTAAAGAAGGTGTTTGAGGTCGCATCCAGATATGGGTTGGAGATCAAGTTTGAAAAATCCAGTTTTTAGAACGAAAGGTGGAATTTTTGGGTCACGTTGTCGAAAATGGAACGGTGCGCCCTTCAGTTGCAAAAACGATAGCTGTCAAGAGGTTTCCTGTACCAACGACTGTCAAACAAGTCCAAAGCTTTTTAGGACTCACTGGCTATTTTCGAAAATTTATTCCGTCATACTCTAAAATAGTGAAACCTTTGAGTGATCTGATTAGAAACGACAATCGATTTGTCTTTGAACGACTTCAAATAGAAGCATTTGGAAAGCTCAAGCAATTATTGACTGAAAGTCCAGTATTAAGTATTTTCCAGCAGGGAAAAACAACCGAATTGCACACGGATGCAAGTCAACAAGGCTACGGAGCCGTCTTACTCCAAGAGGCAGAAGATGGAAAATTGCATCCAGTTCAATACATGTCTAAGAAAACTACTCCGGCAGAGGAGAAGTATAGCAGCTATGAACTTGAAGTTCTTGCTGTTGTCAACGCTTTAAAGAAATTTCGTACCTACCTCTTATGGGAAATCATTTCAAAGTCATAACGGATTGCTCAGCGTTTCAAAGGACTATGGACAAAAAGGATTTGGTTACTCGTATAGCGCGATGGTCATTATTGCTGGAAGAGTTTGATTATGAAATTGTGCATCGTTCCGGCCAGAGAATGCAACATGTGGATGCCCTTAGTAGATATCCAGTCGCAATAATTACTAACGATACTCTAACCGCAAGATTAAAAAGGGCACAACAAGAGGATGAATACACTCAGAGTCTAAGGTCACTGATTGAAACAAACAGCAATTCAGACTTTTTCGATAAAAACGAAATACTTTACAAATATGTTGAAGGTCGTGAATTGATAGTTGTACCAAGAGATATGCAAACTGAGATAATTAAGTTAGCACATGAGAAGGGACATTTCTCCGTTGCCAAGACAGAAGGAGTTGTGAAACAAGAATTTTTCATTCCCAATTTGAGCAAGCAGGTGCAAAATGTAATTGTTAACTGTGTGCCATGTATCTTGACCAACAAAAAGAGTGGAAAAAAGGATGGATTTCTCAACCCCATTCCTAAAGAGGATGTGCCATTAAGTACTTATCACGTCGATTTTATCGGACCTTTGCCTTCTACTAACAAGAAATATCAGCATATTACCACAATAGTGGATGCTTTTACAAAATTTTACCTGGCTTTATCCCGTTAGATCTACTTCCGCAGAAGATGCTTTGGATAAATTAAAATTGCAACAAAAGACTTTTGGTAATCCCAAGAGAATAATAACAGACAGAGGTTCTGCTTTTACTTCTGGAGCTTTTGGAGATTATTGTACTAATGAAAACATTCAACATTTGCAAATCGCCACCGGAGTACCCAGAGGGAATGGCCAAGTCGAGAGAATACACCGAACTATTATTTCCGTTTTGACCAAGCTGTCAATTGCGGAGTCTACCAAGTGGTTCAAGTTCGTAGACCAACTTCAAAGAATTTTATATAGTACATTTAATCGTAGTACTAAGTGGTCTCCATTTGAATAATTAATTGGCGTCACCATGAGAAACAAGGAAGACCTTCGCCTGAGAGAGTTACTGATGGACGAAATGATGGAGGAATTTCAAGAACAGAGGAACCAATTACGACAAGATGCAAAGAAAAATATCCAGAAGATACAGGCAGAGAATAAAAGAACCTATGACAGGAAGCGCAGGATGGCCCCTAACTACCAGATGGGTGACTTGGTGGTCATTCAGAGAACACAATTTGGGACAGGTTTGAAATTAAGGCCTAAGTTTTGGGACCATATAGAATAGTTAAAGTAAACCTAGAGATAGATATGATTTAGAGAAAGTGGGTGATCATGAGGGACCTAAGATAACAAATTCATCGGCTGATTTAATGAAATTTTACTCACCATGATGATGTATTTTTATAAAAAGCGTTTTCTATTCTTTTTAAAAGAACATAATGTGTATTAATGTGTTTTGCTTTCTTTGCTATTAATATTTCATTTTTGAGAGTTGTATCCTTATTTTCAAATTTGAATGTCTATATTGGAATTTTTATCTCCGATTAATATTAATTTTGCAGAGGCCTATATTTTATTGTATGGTATGTAAAATCGCTGAGGTCAGTGATTCCCAGGATGGCCGAACTTGTACGAAAGGAGTGCAAGTTTTCTTTTACTTCTTTGGATTTTTATTGTAAGAGATGGCACCACTAATCGAAACCACGTGAGTTTTAGCTGCGCGATACGATGAGATTATGTATTTATAAAGGTGGCAGAAAGAAGAAACTGGGAGTTGCACCAAAGCTTGAACGAAGGCAGGTCAGAGGAAATCGCTCTCTCCGTTGTTTTGAGAAAGAGTACGTGTTTTCGGAATTAGTATGGTGTTATCTCGAATAATTTAAAACCCTTGTAAATAGTTAATGTTTTAGTTGTGTTATTAATAAATTAAGTTATTTTAACTCTGCGTGCTTATTTCGAACCTTCCCCTAGACGCCGTCCCACAACATACATACATTGTAGAATTAAATAAGACTTGCAAAGAAACAAAAATAATTAAATAAAAACTTTTAGACAAACTTTAGTTAAACGCTAAAAGAACAAATAAACTTTCCTTCAAAGTATTTTGCTATCAGCTTATAACGTCATTATACAATTTATAATATAAAAGCTTGTCAGTGAGAATTAATTATTCAATTACTTAGTTAGTTTTAAAAATTAAAATCATTGAGTCAAGTTATTTATTTTACTTGTTTATGTACAAAGTGGAAATCTCGCGACAAGCTTTTATATCATATAAGTTATATAATGACGTTATAAAGTTGTTATTAAATAGTTTTGAAGGTGTCTTTAAACGTTTAAATAAACTTGTTCATAAAACACATATTACAATTATTCACCTGAATTATCATTTCAGACGGGTTTCAGCCTGTTCAACTCATTCAACCTTTGGTTCACCATCCACAGTTCGTAGTCAATTCTCTACCAAAGAGTATTCAGATAGAAAATTTTTAAATCCGTAATTTTATCAATGTTCATTATGAATTCTTCAAACCAATATTGTTCTACACACGAAAAAGGTTCAGTAATTATCTTAATAAATGACAGAGTTAGTAAATGATTAATTAAATTTGACTATATTTTGAAGATCTTAAAGAATATATATTTTATTTGAAATATTTTAGGAAATTAGGATATGTTGTCTAATATAATCAGAGGAAAAATCTAGTTATTTATTAAAAAGCTTCAAGGCATTTAAATATTTGTATTGAAAATGTAAAATGCTTAAAATTCCAAAACTTTGTATGTCAAAGAAAGTTTTCTCAACTAATGATAATGTTTTGATGGACATTGGATATCTTCTACGTAGAATCTATTTTTAATTGCTCAGGGTCATCTTTAGAAACTTAGTTTAAAAATAATTAACCATCGTATTATTTTACAGTCAAACCTCCATGTAACGAATCTCTATTTTAGGGAATTTCTCCATTTTAAACTTTCCTGGACTAAGCACACTGTACTCATGTAATAAAATAACTCCAAAATAGCGGGAGTACATTTCTTATTAAACAAATTTTTCTTCTCAGAAGATTCGATTTTCTATATTAATTTTAAAATCTCATATTTGCAAATCTTTGGCACATTTAATGGATATCGTAACCATGACTGGTTTAAGTAACACCTAACTCATCTTGAAACAAAATTGCCGTAATTTTCGACAAAAACTGAAATAAAATTAACATATTCTACATTCAATTTATATGAGACACTTGTCGTAAGTGTGTTTAGATTACTGGTGATAAAGGAGGATATTTAAATTGCTTGTAGGCTTAAAATAGAACATTCTTGAAAAATTTATTTATTTTAATATAAATTATTTTTAATTGAAAATACATTGCATTTCTGGATAATATTTTCTCTTATTGTTTCTAGTTCCTTTTGATGGGTAAGATATATAAAAATGATCTTCCGTTCTGTAATTATTTTGTCTGAGTCATAGATTAAATTAAATAAATTTTTAAAGAATTTCTGTCTCATCTAGTTTAACTTGGCAGCGTTGAAAGGTATACAATGTACAAATCTACTTGAAAAATAGCTCTACTTTTGTTTTGAATTAAAATCAAGAAAATCAGTAGAAATTGTAAAATAAATTGCATATGTTATTAGATTATTTTACGTTGTAGAAATGTAATTATTTTTAGACAAAGTTAATTAATACAGTCAATAGCATAGTTATGAATTTCGGTTTGGCTGAAAAGCCGATTTACACCGGCCTTAACTTTGTCATTGTTGTGTCGATTATTACAACACAGTAAGATATATCAAGTTGGCGCCCCAAGGCTAGTTTAAAGTTTTAATTAATATATTTTAATTGGTACAATATCGGAATATAAATGGTCAAAACATGCATTGTCATCCAAACTAAACGTGTATACACGAAATTTCATCCGTTAGGTGAATGTAAAGCTTCAAATTAGTTATAATTGAACAAATTACATATGCCAGAACCATTGTAAGTTAAATAAAAGCTTGTAAAATGGGAAGGCAAAAGTTGGCATAATTAAATTGTAGTTGAAACGTAGTTAGGATCTGCAGAAAAATTAGTATCGAAGAATAGTTTATGAAACAAAGAAAATAAGGTTTTTTTAAAAATTTATCTTTGATACGCATGTTATATAAATAAAATCAATGATTTTCTAAATGGCAATCGTGAATATCATTATTAAAATTTATATATTGTTAAAATAATTTAATATACCTAAATTGAAAGCACTTTATAGTATAAAACGCAATTTTATCTTCTATTTCGTTAATTGAGATGTTTTGATTTCATTATTTCTTGACTAATTTTGTCCTACTATTGCATATATTTTAAAAAGTATTACATTAAAGACAATACTTTTATTTTCTAAATTACTTCATTACTTTTTTAATTCATCGAAAATTATAATATTCATGATAACATATTTCATAATATCTTTTGTCTCAACTCTATCCGGGAGAATTTTTTAATGATGAAGCAAGTACAGAACGAAACAACCGTGATAAAATTCATTTTGACTATATAACTATATTTTGACTCCCCTGCCGAAACTACGTATACCAAGAACTTTATTAACACCTGCAATTTTATTAGTCTGGACTAAATGTATAATTATTTGGATTATAATAAATAAGCAACGATATAAAATTCAACAATTTATTAGTTGAAAATTTACATTTGCCGGAACTGTAAATATCAACAATCATAATATTCTTGAATTTAGTTCGTTATCATCTGGCGTAGGTATTTCTTTTTCAAATTGATTAGTTCGGAATAAGATGACCACATTCTGCAAAATTTAGTCTGCTTGCTCCATTTAATTATAATCCCATTTCCTTAGAATCCAGTGTTAAAAAACATTTGCTGGCTAGAGTTTCCAGATAAATATGATGCCTGTTTGGTTAGCGGAGACAGAATGGCCAGTATGTATAACTTTCAATGCCTGTAATCAGTAAATCAATTGTCTACAAAAATACGATTATTAAAAAACAACTAAGCACTGAGAATTAATTATAACATACGAGTATGTATATAAAAAATATTAAATTTAATATAGATAATGCAATTTAAGTCAATTTAATATTAATTGTAGCATACTTCTTCGACTGTTACCCATACCACCTGAACTCTTGAACCAAAAATACATTAATTCTTTCTCTTTTTGCTTTGTTATGGGAATTCTACATATAGTTTTAGCTAAGTGAAAGACATGCAACCGTATCAAAATAATTGAACCAGCCATTTCTCAATTTTATTGATATTTGTTATTGACTATGGTGGGTAGAACATTTATTTTCAAAGCTTCAATGAAAACAAATATATTTTAGTCTTCTACAAGCAATTCCTGTGAAGATAGAATCAATAATAATCTCTACGAGAATCATTTCATCTGATACATCTAGATTTTAACTAAAGGATGTGCTCTATAATTATTTAATAGATTTAAATTGTAAAACTTTTAAATCTGTTTTTAGATTATTTAGTGTGTTGCTTAGTGGAACATAAAGTTAAATCAGTAAACAATAATAAAATAAATAATATATCATCAGTTATTCTTCTGAAATTTTATCTTTATTAATGGTTATAGAAGATTAAATTTCAGATGGGGCATATTAGCTATTTATTGTTTTCATCTAACATTTATCTATTCTGATCACAATTTGTTAAGCTGTCTTGTCATCTTTTAGTTATTCAAACAGCTAAATGACTAAAATGCATATTTAAATAATTTCGACTTTTTCTGAAATAAGATTGTTTTGCATCTATGCTATGTTGATAAATAAGACAAATAAATTTATATTGGATGTAAACAAATAAAATATTATTCATGCATTTAAGTTTATATTAAACCAGACATTTACTTTGCTAGTAAATATTTTAAATGTCAGTTACTTTGAAAATAGTAAACTATCTGAAACAAATAATTAAATTGTTTCATTGTGCAGGATTAATGTTTTCAAGTTCTGAAAATACTGAACAAAATACAGTATTACAATTTCAATTACAAAGGTTTAAGCAATAAAAAGGTTCTTTATAAATGATATTGTATTTATCTCTAATAGTGGATGAAGATGTTCCGTTGACTTTACCTGAGTCAAACCATATTATTCTATCGTTAAATCAATGAAAAATTAACTCACATAAGGAAGTTTTTATTATTTTCTATGGGTCAAGTGCTAGATGTTGAGTACTCTTATCCATGTACTCGTAAAAATACATTTTGACAAATGTGAAGTCAACAGATATTGATTTCTTCAAAATGGGGCTCCTGTAGTTATGTTATTAGATATGTGATATTTTCATTCTGGTGTATTTTTCCTGGATAATAGACGCACTACTCTAAAGTTTGTCGAATCAAAGAAAAGATGAACTAATGACATTCAATGAACAAAGCAAATTATGTCGTCTTCAAAGTGAATTACAAAATATATGGACATTCAATTAAATATATGATCAGTATTAAAAATGATTTTAACTCATACGTTAATAAATCAATAAATGATTGCATTAACAAAATATCATCTACGAAGAAAAATGTGGTGCCATAAAATTTAATGAAAGAGCCGTTAAGTGTTTATTTAAAGGATAAAAATAAATAACGCCTCAAGGAAGCATTGTGTCGAAATAAATGAGACATTTACTAAATTACTTGAAAGTTGGAACTGCTTTGAGTATTCATTTTAAAAGAACAAATTACAATTAGGAAAAACATGAAAATATTACAGTTCATGGAATAAAAATCTTATACTAATATGTGTTCTACTTCTCTTCGGTTGCCTTTTATTTAAAATATTAATGTTGGCAAAGCAACTAAACTTGAAGAACAAACTGCAGGCCATTTAGGTCTGGATATAGGTAAAGAAAATATTTTAATTAAAACAATTGTGCTTTATTGAATTAAAACGATTTTAATTCACAAAGCAATGTTCAAGACTATTTTAATTGAAAATAAATGTAAAATGTTGATAATAAAGTCATTTCATTAATAATTAATAAGCTTTTAAATTTGCAATATATTAGAAATTAATACGTGGGAAAACTATTATGCCAACAAAACGGAATAGTAAAAATATACGAGAACTATCGTAAGAAGCTTTATCTTTCTATGTATCAAACAAAAATTAAATACATAAAATTAATGAATATAAAAACAAAATAAGTGTACATATTTAACAGAGTATTTTGAAATTTACAATGATGACGTTCTCAGCTTTGAGCTTTTCTGAGGGACCTGTAATCATTTTGCAATTATTTTAATATGTTTGTATACGCATTATATAATTTTATTAAAGCTTTTATTTAGCTTGTGTATGTATGCTTAATATGTATGTATGTATGTATGTATGTAATTTGTTCGGGTGGAATCACTAGCTCAATTTTGAAGCTGATATCTTTATCTATGGAGCTGAAATTTTGTATACACGTTTAGTTTGGATGACAATGCATGTTTTGACCATTTATGTACCGATATTGCAATTAATTAAAGATATTAATTAAAACGATTATTAGTTTGGGCGCCAACTTGGATATATCTGCATTTTTGCCAATAATTTAATTGTTACAACAATGACAAAGATTGGCGTCGAAAATCGGTTTTCAGCCAAACTGGAATTTCATAACGTGCGCTATTGTTCTTAATTAATTAACTTTTGTCTAAAAATAATTACATTTCTACAAGGTAAAAATAATCAAATTTATACAACATATGCATTTTTACAAATTTCTATCTATTTTCTTGATTTAAATTCAAAACAAAAATGGCTATTTTCAAGTAAGATTGGTATGTGTATACCTTTCTCAACGCTGCCAAGTTAATGAGATGGAGTATTATAGAAATTCTAACTTTAACATAACTGGTTGTGCACCTTACGGGCCTGCTGAAGTTAAGCCTGGTTTTGCCGTGCATGTACAGGCACCAGAGTTTTCTTCTATATTTGTACTGTCATTTTTATTTCTATAATTGGTGATTAAATAGTGTGTCTTTAGGAGATGCAGAAGGTTGCCATGGTA
>BMAO01024387.1:0-51388 GCA_019973975.1 Trichonephila clavata | reverse complement strand
AAAAAAAAATTACTTTTTTCGAGCTACAAGGACTATAATAATGAAATTTGGTTTGCATTTTTCTTTTGTTGAATTGAAATCCGCTAAGAGCGGTAATTTTGGAAAACGGCTCTCAACGGGATTACGGGGATATTTATAGTAAAACTTTTGCTTTTTTCTGTTAGATTTAGACTAGAAATTTGGCTTGCATGTTCAATTTACGGAGTAGAGATCCACCGAAAATTGGTTTTGCGGGAATCCACTTGGTTTTTGAGTTACGAAAGAGCAAACATCATTCCATGCTTCAATTTTAGAGATTTTTAGAAAATACAAATTAGATGAGTTCTGTTCTTTTTTTTTTATCAACAGGTGACAGTTACAGGTATAAGTATATTTTTCAATTCAATCGAATTCTTAATGCTAGGACTTAGATATCAATAATTTATACATATATATAAGCAGTAAAAATTTATAAAACATCATGAAATACCCAGCGAAGCGGGCGGGTAACAGCTAGTATATATATAAAGGAGAAAAGCGACTCACTCACTGACTGACTGACTGACTGACTAATCACGATATCTCTGGAACTATTCAACCTACAAACTTGAAATTCGGTAGACATGTTCCGTTCATAGAGTAGACATCAGCTAAGAACGGATTTTGCGAAATTCGAACCGCAAGGGGCGTTACGGGGGTTAAGGGGCGTTATAAATAATTGTTTCCATGTTTAAACTACTCAGTGTACAATTTTGAAATTGGGTTAGCAGATTCCTTTCATACAGTAGAGATCCGCTACAAAATGAGTTTGCTGAAAATCGACCCCCAAGTGGCGTTGCAGGGGCTTAGGGGGCGTTATAGATAATTAATTCCATTTTTAAACTATTTGACGCACTGTCTTTAAATTTGATATATAGATTCCTTTCGTAGAATAATGATCAGTTACAAAACGGGTTTTGTGAAAACAGACTTCTAAGTGGCGTTGCGGGGGATTAAGGGGCGTAATAGATAAATATATCCGTTTTTAAACTACTTCACCTACCTGCTTGAAAATTGGTAGGTAAGTTTCTTTCATGGAGTAAATATCCGCTACAAAATGGGTTTTTAAAAATTGACCCCCAAGGGTGTTGCGGGGGTGGGGGTTTAAGGGGCGTTATAAATTCCGATTTTTAACTATTAGACGTACAGTCTTGAAACTTAGTAAGCAGATTCCTCTCATAGGGTAGAGATACGCTACAAAATGGGTTTCGTGAAAATTGCCCCCAAGTGGCGTTGTGGGACTTAAGGGGCGTTACAGATAATTATTTCCATTTTTAAACTATTAGACGCACAGTCTTTATATTTGATAAACAGATTTCTTTCATAGAGTAGAGATCAGCTATAAGAAGGTTTTGGGAAAATAGACCTCTAAGTGGCGTTGCGGGGGATAAGTGGCGTAATAGATAAATATATTCGTTTTTAAACTTCTTGACCTACCTGCTTGAAAATTGATAGGAATGTTTCTTTCATGGAGTGCAATATCCGTTACAAAACGGGTTTGGGGAAAATTGACCCCCAAGGGGTGTTGTGGGGGGTTAAGGGCAGATATAAATAATTATTTCTATTTTTAAACTATTAGACGCACAGTCTTGAAATTTGGTGAGCAGATTCCTCTCATAGGATAGAGATACACTACAAAATGTGTTTTGTGAAAATAGACCCCTAGGTGGCGTTGCGGGGGCTCAAGTGGCGTTATAGATAAATATCCCCATTTTTAAACTATTAGACGTACAGTCTTGAAATTTGATAAGCAGATTCCTTTCGTAGAGAACCGCTACAAAATGGGTTTTGCGAATATCAACTACCAAGTTTAATTTCAGCAGATTAAGAGGCGTAATCGATAAATATTTCCATTTTTAAACTATTTGATCATCCTGCTTGAAAATTGGTAGGCATGTTCCTTTCATGGAATATAATTCCTCTAACAAAGAGTAAAACGAAAATTGACCCCTAAGGATGGTTGCGAGGGGTCAAGAGGAGTTACAGAAAAATATTCCTGTTTTTAATTGTTAGACCCATATACTTGAAATTTTTTAAGCATGTTTCTTTTGTTGAATAGGGATGCACTAAGAATGTATTTTAAGTAAATCAAGTTCTGCGGAGGGGTGCAGGGGTTACTGGGACGTATTGACAAAAAAAATTACTTTTTTCGAGCTACAAGGACTATAATAATGAAATTTGGTTTGCATTTTTCTTTTGTTGAATTGAAATCCGCTAAGAGCGGTAATTTTGGAAAACGGCTCTCAACGGGATTACGGGGATATTTATAGTAAAACTTTTGCTTTTTTCTGTTAGATTTAGACTAGAAATTTGGCTTGCATGTTCAATTTACGGATTAGAGATCCACCGCGAAAATTGGTTTTGCGGGAATCCACTTGGTTTTTGGGTTACGAAAGAGCAAACATCATTCTATACTTCAATTTTAGAGATTTTTAGAAAATACAAATTAGATGAGTTCTGCCCTTTTTATTTATCAACAGGTGACAGTTACAGGTCTAAGTATATTTTTCAATACAATCGAATTCTTAATGCTAGGACTTAGATATCAATAATTTATACATATATATAAGCAGCAAAAATTTATAAAACATCATGAAATACCCAGCGAAGCGGGCGGGTAACAGCTAGTAATAATATATATGTCATACTTTAAAACGCGTTTTACTCGGAAATGTGTTTTTTTTGAAACTGCTCAAATGGGGACAGCGATTGCTGAAAAAGTTTGGAAAATAATTAACTGAAATTTTTTGTGTATGTTCTGTATAATAGTATAAGTGTTTTAGCCTTCACATTTATCAATCACTGTATTATTACAAAATTTACAGACCCTTATGTTAATATAATCATTGTTATTTTAAGCAATTTCATATAATAACTAAGATAAAGCGCTCTAGATTTTGTAAAAATTAAAATCTCTTATCCTGAAGGTCATTTAAAAAATGAATAACATAGCAACACATCAGAATGGAAAAATTGAAAATTTGTTCATAAGTTTTGGTACAGAATGGGTCTCATTTAAATTATTTTTACCCATTTTAGTAATACATTCTTTTTATCTTCTTAATTTTAGCATATTTTTTCTTAAAATGTACTAAACAAATCTAAAAACCACAAGAAAATTCCCATATCACCATTTTTTTTTTTTTTAAAGTAGTCGAATACCTTTGAAGCACTCATCTTTTAATAACAATTCAATACAAATGAACTAAGTTTTAATGGGTTTTTTTATTCCCTTTCTGATTTCTCAGAAAATAAGAAAAAAATTCATCCAAATAAAATTTGGATTTAAAGTAGCAATCACACACCAGCGAAACATTTTCAGGGTTCCTTCTGAAGAACACTTGAATTCCAACTTTTAGATATATTTTTCATACATCCATTGCAGGGATGGCCAACCTTTTTGGGAAGAGTGCCACTATATCTGATAATAAAAAAGTTATGCGTGCCACTTTAAACTTTTACAACAAAAGAATATGAAGAAAGTTAAAAAATGTTACTTATAGGCTTATTATGAAATTTTTACGCAAATAGCACATATTTTATGCAAGTCTAAATAGTAGAAATTTGAAAATAATGTAATAAATAAGACAAAAGTACGAACTTAAGTTTTGTTAAAATTTTCTTTTCATTTTCAATCAATTAGGTTAGGTATTAAAAATGAGTTACCAGAAAAATTTAATTCTAAATAATTATTTAACAGTCAGTACTTTCTAAGTGTGGTTTTTTATTTTGTAGATTCTTTACTGAGTCATCTACATTAAGATCAGTTCACTTTAAGATGCTGACAGAATCGGATTGTCCTAGGTGTGCATCAGTTTCTCTTTTCTCCAAAATCGAGACAAAAAAAAAAAGCCAGTGTGTTCACAAAAGAAGATATAAGATCAATTAGAATTGAAAAAGAACAATCTTTTCCTTGAAATCTTAAATTTAAATGTCTTGCAATTTCGGTAAGAAAACCTAAATCTAAAAGCATATATTTTCATTCTTGAGAAACAAGCACTCACTAGGCATTTCATTGTTTTCTTCCAGATACTTTAAAACCACCCTCAAATTCCAGAATCTCACGAATGCACTTCCTTCGGGAAACCAAAGCACACAACAATGAAGGAGTGCTGTCTACACTATAATTTTCTATATATATTTAAGTGTATTTAAAATAGATTTTGATGTTTTATTTTGTCTAAAACACCCCCTTTCAATAAAACAGTAAAAAAAAAAACATTATTATTTATTACTATCGTTTCAAATTTTTAATCTTTCAATAAGTCTTCGCATGCCACTCTTACAACTCTGACGTGCCACGGGTTGGCCACCCCTGATCTATTGCCTTTAAGATTATAAAACGACAAAGTAATAATCTTCACGCGTTAATGGTGAATGAAGTAACACATTCGAAACTTACCAAAGAAAAGAAAAATTGGGTCACAGTTGTTTCTTTTTTTTCCTTGGCTTAAGAAATGCTGGAACTATGTTTAGTCAGGAGTTTCATTCATATATCCAGAGTTTTGTTAACTACTTTGATTTTTGCGTTGCCCCGAGTACATCTTTAGTAACAAAATATATATATTACACGCGCGCGCACACATAACTTATGATACACAAATTTAATTTTTTTTTAAATATCTTATCCCATTAGACAATAATGTGCAATAAATTTTAAAACTTTAAAAATAAATTACCATTTCTATTTTTTGTAAATTTTTTTTAGAATTATTTAAGTGAGAGTTATATTTACGTTGCACTAGTAAGCTGCACGAAGGCTATTGGTGACATAACTCGCAATTTTGAGCTATGGTCAAATGTGAAGGATGGCACCAGTGTGAGCTGGTACCCCATCTCCTAACTTCCACACCCCACCAATGGAAGGTGGGGTGTCCCCCTCGACAGATTTAACTTGCAAGGTCACCCCAACATGCCAAGTCTTCACGGCACTGGGCTCGAACTCATGACACGTCAGCCAAGAGTTCAAGACCTAGACCACTAAGCCACAGTCCCTAGAACTATTCAAGATGAACAAGCCAGAAAATAAAAGATAAAATTTTAAGTATTAATTTTTTTTTTAAAGAAAAGTATACATGACAATATCTTGATATGAATGCAGTAAAATAATTTGTTCAAAATTTCATATATTTTATTACAGAACATATTTCAATATTCTTCACAGTTAATAAAAAAAAAGTACTTAAAGTAAAAACCTCTTAATGCAAAAACTTTCTCTTCTAAGTACTAGATAATTAGCACTGTATAAGTAATGCTATCAAATTTTTTTCCCCAAGGTATCCCCAGAAACGAAACATTTTTAATAAATATCACATGTTAAGTGACAAAATAATAAATCAACTCTGTTTTGCAGCATTCAAATCTTTCTTCTAAAATTAAGTATTTATACTAACAAGCAACTAAAAGTGGAATAAAACCAATTACATAAAAACTAATTTCTAAGTCAAATAGTGTTTATAGAAAGCATGTAAATTGGAAAATTCATTAATAAAAAGTTAATAATTACAACATTTCTATCTTATCTAAGATTTCTGAATCTAGGAAGTTTAACCAATTTCTTTGTGTGATCATCTGTTATCAATGGTTCTAGAAATTACTATTCATACTCCAAACATTACTCTAGGTTTTTCTCTCATATTTTATTCATTTAAATTCCTTATTTATATACATATCACCCTTTTTGAAAAAGAAAGCCACACATGATGTACACTAAATTTTCAACGATTAAAAGCACAGAAGTAGTAATCATAGTTAACAAGATGGGAAATCAAGTGATTATGTGTTTTGTACTGGGAAACAATTAAAATTAATAAAGTTTAAGTTGTACCAATTCAAGAGAAAAAATACGTATATTGTTATAAAGCTATGTTTCCTCGATTAAAAGAATTTTTATGTAAAGAAAAAAATCAATGTTTCCTTAGCATTGGCTGGGTGATGTAGTTAGTTTGTTGCTGGCCTTGTACGCCTAAGGGTTGCGGGTTCGACCCCGGTGGTGGATTTTAATGATGCAGAAAATCGACAACATCCATGACGTATGATTATGACAAAAGAACCTTTTACAGGCATGTTCAAGTTCCCTTAAGTCAAGGATATTGCACACAAAAAAAATCATATTTTCAACAAAATTAAGTTTACTAGAGAACATTTTATCTAAATAGATGAGTATATATGCATGTATTTAATGAAAAACATTTACAAAAAAAATGAAATTTAATACAAAATTTTAAGTTTTTTGGAAAACAAAACATTTATTGAGTTTTGGAAAAATAATCTGATATTTTTCATCGCATCATATTGTTCGATGTTGAGCATTTTTTTAAGTTCATTTCTCCATATGAATGTGTGTCTAAATAACTATGTATACTTTTCATGATATTCCTCATTTTGGGATGACGTGTGGGAACTAGAGTCGCATTATTCATTTCATTTTTTTTAACCAGAATCTGCAACAATGATACTTTTAGAGTTTTGAACAAACTCCAAAATGTCTTTTTCTGCCATTATCATCTACTGCAATGAATTCTTTCGATGATGCAGTTTAATAATACAGATACTTTCTCAAATATTTCATTAAGTGTCTGGTGCTTTCCACATTTGTTCACTCCCAGGAGGGAAATGTTTTCTTGTTAAGAGAAAAAAATGCATGAGAATATATAATAGTTTTTCGGGGACCATTGTTTTATTTTGTGTTAATCAATATTTCATCTTAACCTTTTAAAATCGGCGGTACACATGTCGTACCAGACATTTTTTTGTCACTCGCATCGGGGCTGGTACGAACGTTGTACCAAGGTTCTAGCAAGAGTCCCCCTCCCCTTTTTTTCTAGCACACCCTTTTACGATTTTCCCCGACTCTTTTTATGACTTTGCTTCTATTGTCCATAATTGGGTGGGATTATTTTTCGCCAACATTTCGCGCATTCCTTATCATTGGCGACGTTTAGGAACACGCGCGCGCGTTTCGACTTCTTTTTTTAAAAAAATATACTTCCATTTTCGATGACTTTACGTTGTCTGTGAGCAACAGATTTTTCTTTTCTCTTGCTGTTACTTCTATTTTTTAGAATGCCCCGAAAATTTCTAACTCAAATTGAGAATTTGATGAAAGATTTAGATGAAGAAAATTTTGATGATAGTGATTCGGAGTATGAAGATGAATTCGAAAATAGTATTTTCGAAAATAATGAGGTTGATTTAGATGTATCAGCTAATTTTGATGAGAAAGTTGAAAGCTTATTCTCATGGAAAGAGGTAGAAGGCTCGGAAGCGATAAACGTATTGCCATTTTCTGGTAAAGTTGGATTGAAATTTGATGCTAGCAATTTCAAAACTGAAAATGATTTTTTTAAATTGATGTTCACAGATGAAATTTTATCAATTCTGGTTGAAGAAACTAATAGATATGCATTTGATGTACTTAATCTTCATGGAGAAACATTTGACAAAAGAAATCATGCATCTTCATGGAAACCAACCAATAAAAATGAAATTTTAAAATTTCTTGGTTTAATTTTACTGATGGGACACATCGAAAAAGATAGCATACAGGATTATTGGACAACTAATTATCTAGTGGAAACTCCATTTTTTAGAGAAGTGATGCCCCACGATCGTTTCCTAATGATTTTAAAAATTTTACACTTTTCCGATAATATTTTAAAAGAAAGCAGAGATTCTCCAACTTACGACAGATTATGGAAAATACGAAAAAAATTTGATAGCTTTAACAGAACATTTAAAGAAGTGTATGATCCCACAGAAAATGTATCTTTCGATGAAGTTATTATTAAATTTAAAGGAAGAATACATTTCAAACAATACATTCCAAAAAAACGCAAACAGTGGGGTTTGAAAATGTATAAAATTGCAGATGCCACTGGCTATACTTATGATATGAGAGTATATCTAGGTAAAGATAAAAAAGAAAACCTTTCAACATCTGCTACTTATAATGTTGTAAATGCAATGACAGATTGCATAAAAGGTAAAGGTCATAAAGTCTTTATGGATAGTTTCTTTTCCTCGCCGGAACTTTATCGAGATCTTTTAAAAGAAAAAAAGATTAACTCCTGTGGAACTGTACGACCCAACAGAAAACATTTTCCCAAAGAATCTTGCTCCTTGTAAAATGAAACAAGGCGATCTTGCCGTGAAATTTTGTAATGGAATGACAGCTATGTGTTGGAAAGATAAGAGGCAGGTATATATGCTGACCAATATGCACAGCCCCCGAAACGAATTCATCATTGATGAACGAAAAAGATTTTAAAAAAAAAATTGACGGTGACGTTTCTGAAAGCGAAAAAGACCAATTATCAACAACTAAGCCAAAAATTGTAGCAGATTATCCACCTACACTCTTGCTAGACGAACCAGAAAATGGACAAAAAAATTATTCTTGTCTGATCGATATTGCTATTCTGAATGCTTTTCTATTACTTAAATCATGCCAAACTTCGTCAAAATTCAGTTTAAAAGAATTCAGAATGAATCTAATTACATCTCTAATAGGAAAAATTAACCATAAAAATGTAGAGCATTCAGTAACAAAAAAAGTTAAGACAAATGATAATACATTTTCTCATTGGCCATTTGACAAAAAGAAAAGAAGGTGTGCTTATTGTGTGAAAAAAAATACAAAAAAGAACCACTGTTATCTGTAAGGCATGCAATGTGGCTCTTTGTATTGACCAGAACTGCTTCGAAGATTATCACAGAATTTATTTAAAAATCTCTTAACACATAAACCAATAAAAAACAAAACACCAGAATTTAAAATATTAAATCTGATACACTTTTTTTTATAAAAATTAAATGAAAAAATAAAAAAAAAGCTCTTTTAAGAGCCAAAAATTTCAAAAAGTAGAACTCACTTTCACAAACAGATATTTCAAAAGCATTGCTTACTTTCTCTTAGGAACAAAAAAGTATTGTAAAATAAAATAAAAAAAAACAAATTAATATATTTTTTTTACAAGATCAAAGATTCATAAAACTGGCTGCCAAATCTGTCGAGGTCCGAAGTCCTCATGTTGGTGTGGTGTGGAAATTTAGGGAGAGGGTCAGATTTCTGAGGTCTTAGAATTCGATGTTATTAAAAAAATCAAATAAAATTGATCACAAAATATTTGGAACACATTTATTATTTTTTGTGCACTAAAATGGCGTTAATTAAAAAAGTAAAATGTTTAGAAAAATGTTCTGCATATTGTTTTTAAATTTTTACATATTTCATCGAACAATTTTGAAAATTTGAGGATAAATTACATGTCATATTGTAATCAACTGTTTTATTTTGGAGTGAAATAAAATGTTTAGTATATAATAATGTTCCACTCATTTTAAAATTTTTCCTTCTGTTGGAAATTTTGTCGAATGATTTTGAAAACATGGGTAGGATATTTTTATAACATGATTTTCATTATTGTAGTTGAATATATAAGCAGCAATAATTATACCGAAGACAGAATGTGTGCACTTAATCCTAACATGTCTTTAATTGGTTGCATACGATGCTACTACATGTGACTAATACTTCTATATTTTACAACATATATACATATAAATGCAAACATTGAAATTGAGAGTTTATAATTAAACTATCGTTGTATCAGAGGGTGTTGTCGTAAATCTCTGATTACAGAAGCCCTGAATTAAATATTCGGTGTATTTAAATAATATTTTAACATTTTCTAGAGCAAATATTTTAGTAATATGATATGATTGTCAACTTTTTAGAATAGTTTAAGTAATATTCAACTCTAATAATATCTTACTATTTAACGCAAACTGATTACTTGTTGTTTTTTGGATCAAAATTTTTTACAAAATTGTGAACAAAAACTTAAAATTTTTTTAGAAAAATTTACCATACAAATAATTATTATATAAAGCCCCTTTTTAAACTTTATAATAATTACTTCATACTAAAGCAATGAAACCTTTCTTCATAGTAAAATATTTTAAGCAATCAGAAAATACTGAAGACATTGAGATTGAAAGAAATAAAAGTAATAAATATAATCATTTTATTCATGTGATGATTACTGTTCACCATGTCGTTTATATAACTTCTACTCTCTTAGTACATCTGAAATGCTGTTCATCAAACCTTAGAAAATATCCATTATAATTTCAGTATTTACTTAAAAAAAATAGGCACCAACAACAAAAATATGCATTTGAAACTATGCAAGCCATTCAATTATAAACAGGAATGAAGAATTTAGGGGGAAAAAACTATTTTGATGCAATAATGCGCCAAATGTTGTAACTTTCCTTACTCCTAAAAGATCACTGACTTAAAATTGGCAACCCTTCCCTCTTGCCTTTGTAAAGTGGAAACTTTAACAATACCACCTGTGGTGAAAATGGTCAGGCCGGACCTTCAAATGGGGGGAAGAAATTTCCAGCTCGGACCCGAAAGCGCCGAATGGAAGGGAAATTTTGCCTCAGCTACTGCTGAGTTCTAAAGGTTAAGCCTTTTCCTGTTAAAAGAATTTAGTGTCTGGTGCTTTCCAATTTCACTGTATGTGGATTTATAGTACTTTTTTATGCTCATCTTCTCATTTTTTAAAAACCATCATTTTTATATCCAGTAAACACCATTCACCTATAAATTTTATTTTTTGTGCTAAAAGTGTGTGTTACACTGTTAATAGAATTTTGGAAAGAATGATTACACTTGGAATGGCTGTTTCAAATCAACTGCCCAAATTCATTGAATTTTATATATTAATCCAGTTTAATAAAATTTTTAAACATATATTGTTTTAAAGATCCTTTAAAAATCTACAAATTACCTAATTCTTTGTAAAGTGTAATTGAAAGAAATAACACAAAATAAGTACTCAGAATATTTAACCAATTAATTCTTTAATATGGCAAAGATATTTTTTTTACAATTTCAATAAAGAAATATTTGATACAAATATTTGCATCATTTACAGTTTTGAACATCATTTACATTTGAATTTTTACACTTTGCAGTACTTAGAAAAATAGCTTTTCATAAGTTCAATTTCAATAAATTTAGAAAATAAGATAATGAAACACTCCTTTTTTTTTTGACATTTGATACTTCAAGGCGTGTATTTCCCTCTTGAAGATATTAATATAATATAAAAAATGAATAAACATTAACAAGTTTACTTTTCAGCATTATAAAAACAATTATATATAAGCTGTTTTTTTTTAAATCCGACTAAAAATTTCTAATTGTTATACCATATTAGATCCTGATGTATTGAAATCTAAATATTTTATAACTGATCTCTAGCCCATTAGACATTGCACATAAACATTTAACTTGGAAAACTAAATTTAACAAAATATAAATGATTGACAGTAAATTTTCAATATAGTTCACAAATATTTAACTCTCTAACCAGATTGCACATGACTGTAACATTACATAACAGCCAAGGACATTTTTTAAGGAATAATTTTATAAGTAGAAAAATTTTATCTGAGGTAATATACTGGTTATAAATTTTGACTAATTATCTGAGAAGAACACTTAAAATTCATTTAATTTGTTGAGAAAGTAGTCAGAATTTTTTTTTTATTTAAGAAAGAAACTAGTTTAAGTGAATAAATTTTAATCCCCAAAGTTGAATTTTACATCAAAAATTTTGTATTACATGATTTAATTTGAATATATTCGTTGTGAAGAGGATAATCAAATGAAACATCAAAAACTAATTTTATCATTAATTTTCTTTCCAAAAATTGTCAAAAATCATATCTTAAATACAAAGCTAATTCAAAAACTGCTATGTGTGTTACTGTTCAATGTTTTAAATGACTCAAACTTATGATATAAAATATTATACAAATATATATGGGTTTATACAGTCATTAATGGACTTGCAAACAGATTGATGAGTTGAACAGCAAGTTGCATGAAAAATCTTTACAATTTAAGAAAGACAAAGCAGCAATAATTCATGATACTAAAACAATGTCATCTAAAAAACATTGCAAGATACAAATTTATTTTTAACAAACTTAGCATCACTGACAATACTAAAAAAGTATGAAATGAAAGCATAATGTTATAATTATAAGTAAAAAATTAAAATATCTACAGTAAATAATATTTTTTTAAACATTTTTGAGCAAGTGATTCAAAATGCAAATCATGACTAATACAGGTACTTTTTTCATTTATAATTAATTTTGCATTTGGCAATTCCAACAAAATAGGTTCAGAAAAGTAGAAGAAAAGCATTAAAACAGTTCAAAACTCACTGGAAGAAATCTTCCAAAATAATTGGCTCAAAGAACTGGCACTTTGTAATAAAAATTATTATACACAAATACAAGAACTTTTCACAGAGGATTCAGTTCACTAGCCAATTAAGAGTATTTTTCACTTTATTTTTTTAGTAATCCTCTCCTCTGCTAATGATTTCTTTACAGGTAGGACGCAGAAGGATTGTGTGCTCAAACTGAGCAGTGTAAGAGCCTTTGATATCGCAAAGAGGTGGGTAAGGGTCCACAATTCCTTTATCACATAAATCCTTTAAACCCATCAGGTACTTGGTTTGTCCTAAACGGTCAAGCCAGCGGCGACAAAATGCCAAGGTTCCAAAGTTTTGATTGATGACTTTAAGCAGTTGCTTGGATCGGGATAATCTAAAATAATAATAAAAAAATTAATATCAGTAAAAAATACCTTTTTTTCTCAATAGAAAACCCCAAAAAATATAAACAAACATATTTACACATTGTGTTTTATGTCGATTCTTAGTGATCAGCTGCATATTAAACTAATTCATTTACATTATGACACATGGACACAATACAAGAACATTACACACATATATAGATTAATTAAACATTCTATATCTCATGCGGCATGCCTTGGCAAATTCTTATACTCCAGAACAGTTCTGTTACAGTTATCAGTAATATAACTGGTTAATTTGCACTATATATCACCCATCCATATAGTGGTTAGCAACGTAGACTGCTGGGCAGTAGGGCCTGGGTTTGAATCTTGGAGAATGCAAAGATGTTTGAAAATGCTTTGTGCCTTCCCGGCATGGGGGTACTCTAAATAGCTGACAAGCTACAAGTCCTCTTGTGTGGTTGGTGGAAGTGGAAGAGAGGTGGGAGGCCCCTGACCACCCTTGGGGGGTTCTTCCTCAGAATTGGGGTGGAACCGAGATAAATTATACTGTCAACTGCATGGTGCTCAAAACTACAGCTAATGACAGGCGTACAATCTAGATCTTTCCCATGATGAATTTCATGGGTCTTGATCTGACAAAGTCAGATAAGGGAGATTGGCAATAACAATATAAAGAGAAGGAAGCAGAGATTAGTCTTATTAATATTACATTAATGTTTAACCCTTTAATCACTTTTACATTTTATCACTTTATCTTTTCTCAAGATATTTATAAACAATGTTCTTTACAAGCCTTTGTTATATAGAGCAGAAATCTTAGATTTAAGTACTGAATTTTTTTTTTGTTGTTGCTAAAAATTAGTTTAACACACAGTAGTTTTTGTTTAAATGAAGTGTGAACTGATTTTTATGATTTTTTAAAAAAGTAAAAATATGCTTTGAAGAATGTCTACACTGCAGAATTTTAAAAAGTACAAAATAAGTTATAGTTATACAAGTAATTCAGATATATATATTTGTTTTCAGATATTATTCAATAGTGATATTTGTTTTTGTCCTAGATATTACTCTTGAAACAGACTGGACCGATAGTCATAAAACTACAGCCGGGAATTTGTGATAACTTTTCAATAGCTTCAAGTTTATTTCCACTTAAACATCATCACATCCTTCATTCAGACAAACCATTGATATTTTAAAAAAATATTAAAGAGTATAAATTATAAGATTTTACTTTTTTTATTATTTGCTTAACCTCTTAACTGCCAAGGAAAAGTTACGAAATCCCCCCCCCCGTGCCACTGTTTCCCCACAGGCACGCATTGTTACACAGTTTTTTTAGGGGGGAAAAGGCACATATTTCCCCCTAAAAATTGTTTACTTTCACTACAAAAAAAAAAAAAAAGGATAAAGTAGTAAAACGAAAACAAAATTTTTTATCTCTAGAGTAATAGAGATTGTAATAAAAAATAACTTATCTTTTCTATGATATATTATGAAACATGGTTGAACACATATAAACCAGTACCACATTCAGTGCATTCGAACAAAAAATAAAAAAGCTTCTATTACACACGATAAGCGAAAATGAAGAATAGAAAAGAGCACACTCAAACAAGAAAAACTGCTCAGTTGTATGAATTTCATTGGTCCTAGAATACTCTTTCAAATTCCTTCCCCACCTCTTTTCCAAAACAAGTCAATTCCTTAGAAGCACTACCAATGTTATGTTATTGTATTCCAAAGCTGCAGGACTAGTTTTAAACAAACAGCACAATACAAAAAGTCCTCCTTTGGAACATGTCCGGGGCACATAGCACCAGCTCAGCAGGATGTGTATACATGCTCACAGCACCTAAGGGGCTAATAGATGGATCAAATCACCATCATTGTTTGTCAATTTCAACTCAATGCCCTTAAAAATATAATTTCCTTCCTTCCTCAGAGGCCTGACAGCCCAGGGTGGGCCTTGGTCTTCTCAAGAAGCCTTTTTCCTGAAGTGTTCTCCAATTCTTAGTTTAAATATATATATAATTTCTCTATTGCCATATTAAATTATCTCAACTTTAACAGACAAAATTAGATTAGGAAACCTAGAGACTTAATGTAAGATTTAAGCCAAACTAGCCATATGGAGCTGTATAAAGCTGATATCATTGTTAACATCTCAAGGAGACCTAAATTATATGTTAATAATTTAATATAAATTTTTAGAGCTAATTATTGATGTGCAAAAAAATGTAGCACTTTTGTTCAGTCTTAGTGTGGTGCATTAATAACTTTTAATAAAGTTTTCCCTAATAGTTTTTATTTCAAGGCTTTTACTGTGATTTTTATAATATATTCATATTTATTCAAGTTTAAAATAATTTTACATTGTTGACAATTTAAAAACAAACATGTTGTTCATTGTATTTCTTCTAAGTTTCCAACAAAGGAGATAAGTTTATCAATTGTGCACTAGTACATGACCTATAAAGGCAGTCCATTTTAATATTTCTTATATCACTTGAGAGCAATTATATGAAATTTTAGATTCAAAGGCTTTATGACATGAGAAATACAGATGTGTACACACAGTTTTTGAACTGTATGTTAAACAATAAACACATATAGTTTACAATCAGACTTGTCTTCTCAGTTCAGAATTTGAAAATAAATTAATACTAATAAGTTTCAATATATTTTAAGTACATGAAATACAATATGAAATGTTTGAAGCACTTCATTTAACAGGAGATTCATTTTTTAATATTTATAACAAAAACTTTTCAAAAAGAATTCAATGAAGTTTTTAAAAAATCACACGAAAAATCAATAACACACAAGGAAAAAAAGGCATCCTTAATGTGAACTTCTTTAAAAGTACTCTCACATTAAAAACGATTATGCCAAATAAATATGTTATTCTTAAATAGTGTGCATTTGCTAAATAAGAAATTTCTACCAGTTTTAGTTTAATAATAATATTCTCTAAAGGAAAAATGTGTCAAAGCATACTATCTCTCTTGTTTATGAACTTCATGCCAAGAGCCAAATTATATATATATATCAACATTTAATATATATATAAATGACTTAAATACAATTTCATTTTCAAAGGAACCTTTCACATTGTTAAAAAAAAATTTACAGAAAGAGCAGACTAACTTAGAAGTACTTTTAATTAGAAATAAAGAAATTAAATTAACAAGGAACAAAACAGTAATAAAAAATTTAAATTACTGCACAATTTATGTTAATATTGTAACTCCTTGTTCACAAATTCCATAGTTTAGTAATCATGGATCCTAACTAAAGCATGAAATCCAAGCTAATTAAACATTACCTCAATGGAACATGTCCTATTTCATAATTCTTCATATAATGTGAAACTTCCATATCATCATGAACATAGCCTTTACCAGTACTACCAAAAGTTTCAATAGCATAAAACTCTCCTTCCTAAAATGTTTTTTAAAAAAATATACACATATTAATCTTAAAATTACATATTTTGTTAAAATAAAACTTATTTAAAAATTTTGATATCAATAATAATTCTTTAATATACATGCACAAAACCATCTTATTGAAAAGTATAAAATTTTCATTTCAAAATAACTCATTAACATACAATTTCCTTTTTACATTGAGAAAAAATAAATTAACAAGCTAAGCTGTCTTTCATTGCCATGGGCTATTCCAAACAATAAGTCATTTACCGGCAGAGCGAACTGAGATCGCATGTGGTTAATATCCTCTCCTAAATAAATATGGGGAAATTTCATAGCTTTTTATATTCCTTTATTTTTCAGCATCTTCCTTTTTAAGCCAAACGTCAAAAATTATTATGAAGTAATTTCACTGTCTAACAGCACCACTGGCATTATTGGGGGTTGTATCATTCCAAAACAAAGAGAGTCGCATGCCCAAGCAGTGGTAAGAAGTCTTCGCCAACTCATTCCATTCATACAATGTTCATCCCTATACATTTCTAAAAATAGCCATCTCACCATTTGTTTTATTTTCATTGCTGTGGTATGAAACATAACACTTTCCACCGACTAATTAAATTATCATCGACTGTTTTCCCTTATAAAACTTTTTACTCCTTTATCCTACCTCAAATCAATTGCTAAGATTTTGAAATTCATTTTAGAGAATACATATTATATAGAAAACAATAAGCTATATAATATTAAATAATCAATATTTAATCTTAATTTCTTTAACTTACATTTATGTAAGTTAAAGAAAAGTCTATGTCTAACTTACATTTATGTAAGTTAATAAAGTATAACGTCAATAAAGTAATACGTCTATAAAGTCTAACTTACATTTATGTAAGTTAAAGTATGTCTGTAGAACATACGTTACTACAGACATTTTTATTCTTATAAAAAAATTACTTTTATTAAAACATAGTAGAACTATATAAACATTTGAATCACTATAAGGTTACATTAACATACCATATCTAACATCAAATCTAAGCTGCACTCCCCCCCCCCTCAATGTTAATGCTACTGAAAACAGGGTGAACTTTAAAATAGAAGGAAAAAAATTATTTGATGGGGTAATTAGAGTAAGTACAGGTTCATGTGTGTATTTATAAAAGTTTATACTATTGGTAAATTAAACTAATTATTCAATTCTTATAACTTGAAATTTATTAATTTTGTAAAATTGGATATCCATAAACCCCATTTACACTATTTTTCATAAAAATGCGTTGAGAATTAGGAATGCGGCTTAGATTCCAGTAAATACGGTATTTTCTTTGCATGTGACAAAGATTGTACAAAAGTCTGAAAATCATTTATTATATCAGAGGAAAAAAATAATTAGTCTAAAATTTCAACACACGAATTTTTTTCCTCTTCCTTTTCAATTCAATTTGTAATTGATTTCACTTTGTAAAAATAAATATTCATTTTTATTTAACTGGATTACATAACACAATAATGAAAGCTTTTCCAAGGCTAATGTAAAACTACTTTTAAAAAATAAAGCAAAAACACTAAAATTATTTCATACTTCTATTCTCATTTGATCGTATATTTAAGCAAATTTGGTTCAATTTATAAACCACATTATTGAATTTTCATGCACTGTTGAGTACAAAGCAACACCAGAATTTTAACATATGAAAAAAATAATAGTATTTTTGTGCAAAGTTCATGAATCATTACTCATCTTAATGTCATTTAGAAACATCGTGAGGTAAAATTGAAAATCAGTATTCATTTTTCAAGTTATAGATTATATGGTTAATGTATTAAAAAAAACATTTGTTTTTGAGTAACTTATAGATTGTGAGATATTAATCATTATGAGAACATTAAACACACTTCTAACTGCACAATAAATCTGACAATTATTTAGCCATGTCTTCATTCTCTACTCACTCTAAATATATTATTTAACTGGACCCCCCAGCAATTAATTTAAGGCTCAACACCTTCTTTATTGATTTTATAGTATTTGAGATTTAGAGAAACAATTGGTCACAAATTCAAAATCATAGAAAATGATGCACAAATCAGATAGAATATTTTCATAATGTCTTATTGATTTCGTTAGACTAGTCATCTTTTAAAAAATAATTTAGTTTTTTGTTTGGTCCCATATTACAGCGCATAATTTATTAGAAATATCCAGTACTTTTAATTTACACATTATGATTTTCAGCATATATATCACTTTTACATACCTCCATTTTTGTGGCTTCACCGCCCTTCACAATGGGCACTGTTTTACCAGCATGAATACGATATTGACCTATAAGATGTCCATTTAAGTTGCGAATAGATTTCACTAAAAAAGAAAATCAAGACATTTTTAATAACCAATTTAGTATCACTTACAAACTCAACAATATTCAGACAATTCCACATCAATAGAAAAATCACATCAGAAAACATTTTTTTTTTTAACTCAGCAATGAACAAGAAACTATTTCTCAAAAACAACATATGTAAAAACATTTTGAAGTAAAATAAACACAAAAATAATACAAATTTTTCTTTACACACACACAAAAGACAGTATATTACTGGAAGGATATATCTAAGTATAAAAAGAAATAAATTACCAGGAAATGTTTTTCCATTCAGTTCTACTTCATAGGATTCCATTACTTCCTGAATTGCTTCACCAATATCACACAACCTAACATCTATACCTGCTTCCTAAAAATACATTTAGCATAGTCCATAAATAACTTTCAATCTACCTCCCCCCCCCCATTTTTTTTTAATTAAAAAGACTAGTTTTGCATTACTTTTACAGAAAAGAAGCAAACAAAATTATAAAATATTAGTTTTAAATCTCAAGTTACCTTTACATAATCCTAAATTATGATAAAAATATTAAAACAGGAATACCTAGCTTAATGCAGAATCAGTATAGTGCAGTTAGTAATTTGAATTAGTACTGATATTCACCAAGTGATTTGAAAAGATTTTGCACTAAAATAACACAGCCACAAAATGAACAATGCTGATTGGTCAAGATCAAACATAATAATTAGTGCATGTGTATCTACTAAAAGAAGGGGCTCACTGCAGATACAATCTACAACCTTCCTCCCCACAGTCTTTTACAACAGTCTCATCAAAAGCACATAAGTTTTTCCTGTCACTTAATTCACATCACACACATTTGAAATTGTGAAACAAAAATTTGCGGACACAAATTTTGATGAAATTTAGGTTTTGAATCATTGAACACTGTCAATGTCATTGATTGTCTTCAAACAAGCATTTGGTTTCTTGATGACAAATTGCATATCAGCATAGAACAAGTTTATGAAGAGGAAAGAGAAATTGAAGAAAATATACATAGGAAACATTTCACACTCAATAATTATTCAATGCATTTGGAAAAGTATGTGAATTGATTGAAGAAAATGATTTAAATGAAGAGGGGCAACCCTTTGAACAAGGTGTAAATTGGAAAAGTATATTCTAAGTTATCAGATGACCTACAGGGGGAGAAAAGGAAGGAGGATTGTGATACAGAAAAACCTGAGGTATTTTCCAGCAACAAAATAATATTTTTCTTTTTGGTTCATAAACATAAAGCAATTGCTTTTTATTAATTTTAAGTGAATATAAAAATGTTTCTTTTGTAACAAAATTTGGGAGAGAATTACTTATTTTCCTATAGGAAAAAAGTACTACATTAAAAAATCTGCACTAAGTAAAACTTATTTCCTTTTGGAAAATAAGTTTTACTCAGTGCAGATTTGTTTAACCTATTACTTTCAAGTAAACAATAATACTAAGTAAAGCATTCCTGCATATAGTAAGTAATAATATAAATATACAATAAAATTATAAAATCAAATACATTACCACTATATATTTAGTAAGAAAATAAATATCTGAATATTTTAGACAGTTGCATAAACAAATATTTATAATTATTTTATATAATTTCCTGAGCTCCGTAATTGTTCTTGATCAATCACAAAATTTTATTGAAACTTATTATAAAAAATGGTTAAATACAATAAAATATACATAAATAAATATAAATATACAATAAAATTTTATAAAATCAAACATATAACCACTATTTATTTAGTAAGAAAATAATTATCTGGATATTTTAGTAGACATTTGCATAAACATCCATCAACAATTTTAACATGTTTAAAGATAAATTTACATATTTTTTAAACTAAAAAAAATACATTTAAAAGAATAAATTACAAATCAAATATATTACCTTTATTCCTGTATTAGTAGCTTCTCTCACAGCTTCTAAAAGTTTGTCATACTTTGGATTGTATGTCAATGTAAAGGCACAATCTATTATACGCCCTACAAAATTTTGAAACAAATATAATACAAAGAAACTAATACAACTAAAAATTAATATAAAATACATGCACTAGTGATAAGAACGTCATCAAAATTTAAAGAGATAAAATTAGTGATTAATGAAATTCATAATGCATACATAATTTTACTATCAATGTTTTAAATTCAAAACAGAGATTACAAACAATAAGATCAGATTAAAGTTTACAACTTTATTAGTGTATTAAAATTAAATTTTTCAAAAAAAAAAACACAAAAAAAATTCAATATAAAGGACACAAATTTTGAAAAATAATTACTATATGAATGTTGCTTATTAGCTTTAAGGGCAGCTTAAAATTAGCACTAAAGTGAAGCATACTAAAATATATGAAAATCTTAACTTCTCTAGGATAAATACAAAATTTTTTTAAAGAAAAATTCTATTTCCTCTTAACAATGAGCAACTCAATGCAGTTCAATGAATTGGAACATTCAATGACATCATCAATGAATGACTGCAATGATTGAATGAAGATAAATATTAGTACAAGTACAGACATTCTAATTTTGGTGCTAATTTGATATCAGAGTGCTATGTGTCATGTTGTTGCTAATGTTCACCAAGATGGGCAATAACATTACACACAATATTGTTACCTTGATATTTTTATCGTGCAGTAATGTTATTGCCATGGGGATGACGTATATAATAGTTCATTTTATTGTACTTCCCGTGTTAACCCAATTAATATCAGACGATTTTAATTCGATTTCTTTAAAAATTTAACCATTTTATTGAAATCATTTTTCAGGCTACTGCTGCAGTCTTCTGTTGAATTTGGTGCTATTTTCAAATATGGATATTTCTAATATCATTGGCAAGTACTAGGATATATTAAAAAGAATGTGAAGGCTGGGGTTTTAATTATTGCTGCAAATTGAACATTTCCCCTTATTTTAATTTTAAATAATGCATTTTTAAATTTTCCTTGTTTGATGAAATTCATTAAAGGAACTCCCAGTTTTTGGAATATTGCAAGTTATTAAGCAATTAATTGGTATTCATTCTTTGTAATTATTTTATGATAATATAATTATATAATACAATTATTATATTGATTGATACTGGTTATTTTCAATCTATTCCCATATTCTTCATAAGAAATATATTTCAAACAGTTTTTTAAAATTATTTTCCTGGCCATCTTGGATTCCATATCACTCGACAACAAACACTACTTGGCACAATTCCATAATTGTGCCAAACAGCACTTGGTGTGTAGTAAGTACTCCAATATAAAATTAGTTCCCTAACCTTATTCGATAATGCTGCATTAAAATAGAACCAATCTAACTTTAACTAAATTCCTTCAATGATACATTTGATGCAATAATGAAGAGTTAGAAATATGCATAAACATCAATAAAAAAATTGATCTTTTCTGCAATTTATATCTAATTTAATCACAGCAATGCAAATACTACAAGTTCAACAATGTGAGTTTTAAAATTATTCATCACTGAAAACAGTTATGCTTAATACAATGAAACTTGAATTTGGTGATTGAGTAAAATAATCCTTACCATTAACATGAGTACCAAAATCAATTTTACAAACATCATCATAAGACAAAACTGTGGGATCCCCAGCATTTGGAGTATAATGAGCAGCACAATTGTTTATTGAGCATCCTGTCGGGAAAGCCAAACCAGCTTCCAAACCATTTTCTGCAATTAAAGCTCTAGCTGTTTTTTCAAGTTCTTCACTGTAATATAAATTTTTCATGTAGAAATTGAATTCAAAATGCAAAATTTCAGAATGAATGCTAAAAAATATTAATAATAACTAATTAAATGCTTCCCAGCATTATTTTCACTTTATGTAATATTAAAAAAAAATAAGAAATGACAGTTCATATTACTTTGCAGTTGAAAATTTTTAATTTTTAATATTCAGTGTTTTTTGTATACTTGTGCCTGCAAACATTATAGTTTTAATTAAATCTTAGAAGGGTTTCAAATATAACAACTGTAAAAACTTCGACTCAAATAAGGCACTTTAATAGTAAAAACTCACATAGCATTCAAATCAAATCTTAAAATACAGATGAAATAATTTCTTAAAATCATAAATAAACACTAAAAAAAATCCTACATACCATATTTCAATCATAGTCATACCAGGCTTAATAAATTTTCTCATATACTGCCTAGTCTGAAATGGAAATAATAAATATCTTGTCACATTTCAAAATGGTAATGAGACATTCTCAAAATATGATAATAAGGAATTCCAATTAACATGTTTCCCTTTCAATGTGTAACTTACAGCATATAGCATAAAAAAATTTTCAAACTAGATTGATATCACAGGGAAAGGTGCCAAGTGCTGCTAGGCGCGATAAAGGAATCATGCCAAGCAGCGCTTGTTGTCGCTGGAATGGAATTCAAGATGTCGGCCTAGCAGTAAAACATCGTCAGGAAGATAATTTTAAAGAATTGTTTTGAAATACAATGAAAAATATTTCAAATGAAGAATATAGGAAGAGATTGAGAATAACCAAGATCAATCAATAAATAATGAATATAAATATAATATAATAAAAGGTTACATGTACTAATATAAAGCAGTTTATAATAATTTAATAGCAATTATATATAACAATCATACAGAATGATTTAATAGTAACTATATAAAAAATAATCATCATATTATAATATAATAAAAATTAGACATAAGAATACTCATAACATAATAATTATAAAGAAATAACAATTATAAATAAGTAACATAAGTAATAATTGTATTTTTATATTATATTATTAATAAAATATATAATTACATAATATATATTAAAACCAATAATGAATATCAATTAAAAAATACTGAAAACTTGCAATATTCCAAAAACGGCAAGTTCCTTCAACGAATTTCATCGAACAAGGAACGTTCAAAAAAGCATAATAGTTTAATTCGGAAATGCAATGAAAATGGTTAAAGAAATCGAACTAAAATCGTCTGAAATTAATAGGATTACCACAGGAACAAAACCAATAAAAATTATTTCTAATATGCATTATCTCCATGGCAATCACATTGCCAGACGAAAAAATATCACGGTAACCATATTGTAATGTTAAGTGAAGGATGGAAAGATCTCAACACCTAACGGGTGAAAATGCTTGTGACGCGGCTCTGGCCAAGCCTTGTTTTGGAGTGTACTGTTTGTTTTTAGTGTGGGTGAAACAAAGAGCTTTCAGCAGTCCACTGTGTTGTGTTTTCTTGAGTGGTGTCTATTAATTTTAGAAACACCACTATTGACCACTTTAAGTGCAAACAGTTATCTGCCATCTTGGCGAATATAAACAACTTGGCATGTGCCCCGTGATATCAAACTAGCACCAAATTTTTAATTACTGAAATAAATCAAATTTTAATACCTGTCTGTGAGCTTCAGCTGCTTGCCTGATATCTTTATACGTATCTTGCTCCATTACTTCAATTGTTTTTTTCTCTTCAGATGTGAATCTATCTTTAGCAGTACGGCTAAAAGAAATATTTCACACATTTAGAACTATGCTTCAAAATAAAATTAAGTTCTGCTGAAGGTAAAGTAAAACTTCCACACATATATGCAAATTTAAGAAAATTAGAAGGATACAATAAAAATATAGTATTAGTCTTTTGAATCATTAAAAAATTTTAATAACTATATTGATGTTTGTTTTTGAAAAATTTAATCATACTGCTATTTTTTGGCCTAAACCAGAGGTGGAGAAACTTTTTACGATTGCAGGCCACATGTAAATTAAGTAGTAATAAAGGAAATCCTTATAGGTTGATGTGCCTATGAATGCTACTTTTATGAAATTATTATAGTTTTAAGAATTTGATGTATAAAAATAATAATACAAAAAAATTAAATCCTTATTTATTACTTCACATAAGGGTAACTTGTAATAACATTTTAATCAGTTTTAGTAAAATTATTATATTCATAGATATCATTGTAACTTCAAATATTTTTATTGTACTTTACATTGTAACTTTTATTTTTATTTATGTAAGCATGCAAATATGAGTGTTTTTATCAAGCTTCATAACATGAAGAGTTACTTGATCCTCTAAATTAAGGGTGTTAAACTCGCAGCCTACAGCGAACATTTTTGCGGCCTGGTCAATATATCCAGCACACAATATTTAATAAAATATCAAACTTTCTCCCGAAATAGGAAAGATAGTAGCAGAGGAGAGACATCAAGAGCCAGGACGTAAACATTAAATTTTTCTTGTTCTTTTATTTATGTTTATTATAATGCATTTTTTAAAATAAATTTACGTTTTTATAAAGATTGATTTTTTTTGTGGCCCAACCCTGAAGTTAAACCTTGTTTGTTTGGCCCAAGCTAGCCCTTGAGTTTGACACCCTTTCTCTAAGTGAGTATGCCTGGTAGTGTTGCCATGTTGCACTAGTTGGCATTCTAACATTTGAAATGTACAACTGGCTATTCCCACAAACAGTCATTGAAACATACATATATTCATGCCATTCTTTATTCGATTCCATTGATTTGCAAACTGTTGTAATCTATATAATTAAATATTAATTAATACAAGTGCTAGCTTTTATTAAGGCTGTATAAGAACTACACAGAGGGCATGGGTTTTCCATCTCTGGCCCCCCTTAGGTACAGATTTAAACCAAACAAAAATATTATTGCATTTCTTTGTCATTTCATTCTGTTTGTTTTAAGAATTAGATTCATTTCATGAAGATTTGCTTCAATTTTCAACAATATTTATTAGTTCTATTACCTAATACAGTAGAGCGTTGTTTACCGAATCAAACGGGACCGGGCATCGTTCGGATAACCGAATGCAATATATAATACTGGACACTATACAAATATTGAAAATCATTACATGCGGAAAATGTGCTTGAAGAAAAAGCAAAATGTCACAATTTTACCTTGATTGTGGAAAATAATCACTTATTTTTCGCTGTACCATTTTACACCTTAGTTTTTTCAATGCAAGGTCTCTGGTTCTCTTCAGCACTCTGATTGCTGTTCATCCTACTCTATAGTTGTCACTAATGCAGAAAACACGTCAGCATTTGCTACTTTCGTTGTTGTTGTCCTCGTCCTTATCTGTTTCATCGTCAACAGGGTCGGAATCTTCTTGCACAGAAGTCACAATCTCATCACCATTTAGCATCTGAAATCCAGTCTTCTGCATTGCATGCCATCCAGGTTTCTACATCAACAAAACTCAACAAAAGAGCACGTATATACCCCCTCACTTGAAAACAAGCACCTAATATTCCGCGCAGATGTTTACCAAATCACTCAAATATACCTCACCTTGGGGTTTCCTGTCACTTTTGGCCTCACACAAGACAACTGTTGAGCATTGTCCTGTTCGAAAACGTATCCTGACTTTGGTTCGGATATTTGACGCTCTGGATAATAAACGTTCGGATAAACAACGCTCTACTGTACATTAAAATAAAATTGGACACCACTTTTTAAAATTTATACTCTAATAAAACAAAACAAAAAATTCTATGTATATATATAAATCAGTACAATTTCTGAGATAAACAAAAAACCAATGGACATTCTAAAAGAATACACATTCCAATTAAAATACACATGATTAGAACATTCAAGAGAGAAAGAAATTCAAGCACCTGTCAGTGGCTAAAGAATATTGAACCTCTTCACCTACAGGGAAGTTCCCATCAGGAAAAAGGACTTTAATAGGAATGGACGGAGGATCAGTCTGCTTAGGTGGGCCTCCTAAAATGAATGATGCAATAACCTTAAAATTTTAAAATACAGTTTTCTTGGTACTTGCGTACTATTGCAACCCCCATACCAACTTTCAAGATAAACTCACCGAATTAGCAAGCCCGATTTTATTTGTGTCGTAGGTGCTGAATTGGCAACCTATTGCTTTGTTCTGTATTTCCTTGCTTATCGCCACACTAAGCCTAACCATTCATAGGTATGGAAAGCTCGAATACTAAAATGTGCTTCTGGGATTTATCAAATTTTCATTTAATAATTAAAGTAATGATAATATAAAAATAATAAAATAAAATGATAAAAATTACCCTTTTTTCCTTTATAAGTCTTTTAATTATAATTACTTATTATAATTCACATAATTTTTTAATAGCACACTCCATATTCTCACCATCGTATTATGTTTTTAGAATTTGTGCAGTTTTATTCAATGTTGCAAATATGGTTGCGATTGGGTGTAATGTTGTCAATATGGTTGTGATAGTATGCAAGTACCAATTTTTTAGTTACTTAAAAAAACATTTCAACTAACTCCCTCCCCACCCCCACACTTGTACTTCGGATTAATATTTTTTGCATTTTTTTTAATAAAAATAAATCTTAGCATGTTTATTTTATTTCTTTTATCGAGAGATTTTAAGTTTCTATTTCAAAATCTTGACATTTCAATTAATTGCATTTATTGCATTAAAATGTTTTTCCATCTTAAACAAAAGAAGCTTATTTGACTGTCTATCACAATGTCCTCTAAAAGATAACAAATTTTCTACAGTAAATTTATAATAAAGATTTTCTTTCTGATGTGAAAGCATTTTATAAATCATATCTGAAACAGTGATAATTTTTTAAAAAAATACAATTATGACAGGAACTGTTACATCAGCTTCTAGTCAACTGAATAAAATAAAAGAAGTTTTGCAGCAAAAATATTACGGAAGTTTATTAAAATTATAACACGTCAATTAGAATAAGTAGATATATTATCCATATCATAATTTAATTGGGATTTAAGTTTGATTTAACTGTTATATTTAAAAGTGATTAATTAAACCAGTCAAATATATTACACTGCATATTGGGCACACTCTATGTTCTTTTTTAATATATAACTCAAATGGAAGAGTACAAATTTTAATTTCAACTAAACATCTTTACACTCTTAATTATTTCATACATTCAAACTTTTTCATTTGACTAAAAAGTACAATTTCAAATTTATAACAATCAATTTAAACCAAGAACGTATTTTATTTGGAAACTTAAAAGAAACTAAATGTTTGCTGGATATTTATAATTAATTTTTTTAAGATATAGTTAAAACTATGCATTAAAAAATTACCTTTGCTTTTCTTTTTCTTCTTCTTTTTACTAGTTTCATTAGTGTCACCTTTGCCTTCATCTTCACCTATATATACAGTAAATATAAAAAATAAACTAAAGAACAAAACATTAATCATCACTAAAATGAAAAAATAAGACTAAAAATTAAGGGATTGAAATTTCTTTCATTTTCATACCATCAGCATCTCTATTGTTGACTTCTCCATCTAAAATCTGATGAGATTGTAGTTTCTCAGTAACTATTTCTATGTCTTCGGATGTATCATTCACTCCATCGTGATGTGCAGCAGCAGCTGTAGAACAAAAACACAAAAATCAAATGAATGTCACTAATAAAGATTCTGATCATAAAAAGCTTAATAAATATGAAACTTTGCAAAATAGAATTTTATAATTTACATACTCAAGATTCAATATAAGATAATATATTCCAAAGGACATATAAACAGACTATAAATCTTTTTCCAAGTAAAATTGTATTTAGCAATAAAGAATTTCAAGATACTGGTAGATTTGTTGGGAAGCATATAAGTACTTCTTTTGTTGTGTGCACACATATACATAATTATTAACTGCATTATATCTACTTGTTGATGACAAGATGTTCATATTTTCTTCATTATTTTTAAATAATATGAAGCTACTTGTACAGTATAAAGTAAACTAACTTCATATAAACAAAATTTTCACTGTAAAAGGTAAAGATACCCTTTTGTGACAAGGACATTATAAGGAACATGATGAACATATAAAATAAATATATAAAACACTGGGCATAAAGCAAAATTAAAAAAAACCTTATGAAAAAAACAGGTAGGATTACTAACACTCAGTGAATATAACCAAAAGACAAAATATTTTAGAGATAAATGCTACAAAAAATTTTATTAAAAAATTCAACAAGTTTTTGGAGGAATTCAATAAAATTCATATTATATACTTCATTTTATTAATTCCATAAGGGATGCAACAGCACATAATTTTTGAAAAATATGGGAAGGTGGTATACTTTTAAAATATTATTTTACCAGTGAACTTAACTTAGGAATCTTCAGAATTCCTCTTTCAATTTTATGTTCTTTCACAAAAGTTATTTTTAAGCTTTACATGAGGTAAAAAACCTCATAAAATTAAGGTAATTTAGAACTTAAACTTGAGATATCTGGTTTGTTATTTGAAGAAAAAACAACATTAAATTTCAGAGTTTTTGAAACACTGAACAACGCTACAAATACGTCAAAGCACAGAAATTAATGAAAAATAAGCAATTAATCTAAGTAGAAAAGTATTGATAAGAGTGCTTATTAGTATTGCATGAGTGAATGAATATTATCACAATATTCAGCTACTCAAGGACTTTTAGTGACAGATTTTGTAATTTTGAATTTTTTTTGTTGCATTCCAAAGCAACTCGAAAGGTATTGGCGATTGACCTCGTAATTTTGAACCATGGTCAAGTGACGAGGACAATGCCTGAGCTGGCACTAACTCTCCTAACTTCCCCACCACACCAGCAAGAGGAAGTTTGAGCCGCAACATACTGAATGTGCATCGGCCCCACCTGCACAGTGGATCTTCAGCAATACTAGGCTCGAACTCATGACACACCGACCAGGAGTCCATTTCATTTGATCACTAGGCTATCGCAACCTTATCAATATTGCACAATAAACACTAGGGCTATTAGTAAAAGATCCAATTTTGAACTTCGGTTAAAGAAATGATGAGGACAACACTGGAGATGTAGCATTCCACTCAAAACAACATAATTAAGAACTGAGTCACAATAAATTTAATGTTTATCAGCTCATCAACAAAAGAGGTCCAATGGAATCAGGACCTGACTACGTAGTTTGACTAAAGTTATTAACAAGGTTGCTACCATGCCCATTCAGCTGACTCAAATGTTTTTTACCTTGTTCACTTTATTTGATAACACTGAAGTGACAAACAATTCAACCTCCAAATCCATATAACAGCCGTGTTGTACATATTAGATTAATAGATCTGGCAATTTTGAAAATTAGCCTTATCCTGTTTTAGGCCTTCACTTCATATGACGGATGCACCAAATTGACAACCGTACCAAAAGAAATTAATGTACCTTCACTTCAGAGAACCTAATTTAGCAAGAAAAAAATGTCATTAATTCCAAGTGAGAATTTCAAAAATTTTAATGAAAGAGATAAGAAAGAAATGAAGGATTGATAGCATCAAGGTATGAATATCCTTTGGTAAAATTTAAAAAAGAAACAGGACTGAAAAAGGTATGAAAGCCATGTTTGAATGGTGCATCAGTCATTTCCAAGGGAAAGTATCCACTGAGATTAGCAAAAGATTGCTTTGCTATAAGAGAAGCTACATTGAATGCAGAAGTCTAATAAAGGATACAAGTCAGAACCGAAGATTTTTAAGAAATCATGCTATACATCAGGAAGATCACTGCAGCACCTACCTTGCCAATGATAGTGAAGATAGTTTTGAAATCATTTTCTAGATCAGAATGGTAATTATATGGAAAATCTGCCAAGTTTGGCTAGCTAAAACTTTAAAATATTTTTTTTTGTTAATGGTCTCTTGGACATTTAATTTCCAAATAAAGTTCTCTACTAATTCTAGTAGCAAATGTAGATAAAGAAAAGAAACAGAAGGCACAACTTAGCAAATAGGTGAGTGAGTATTTATTAATATTACTCTTTGACAATGGTCCTCATAATTTTGAACCATGGCTAAGTAACAAATAGGTGAAATGTGACATTTTAGTTTAAAAGATGAGTATCTTTTCATGCTTGTTTGACCTGAAATTTGTGTATGTTGATCATCAATTAAGAAGATATTGAAAAACTCACCATAAAGAAATTACTAAAAAAAAAAAATGAGGGAAGAAAAAAAAACTAATTTTTAAATATTTAAAAGGCAGATGAAAATCAAATGAATGTTAACAAAATTTGAAAAAAAAAAACCAATAAACATGTTATGGAAGCTAATTTTGAAATTTCTAAACGATTAGCAGCCACTCTGCACAGTGGATCTTCAGTGGTACAAGGCTCAAACTCATGAAAAGTCAGCCACAAGTCCGTGACCTTGATCAGTAGGCTACTTTGCCCACTTATATCCTCTGATAGAAGAGAACATAATTTCAAAATAAAGCAACTGCCTTTCCTTCTAATTCTTTTATCATGTAATTTATCATATTTGTCAATTTTACAATAATAGTTATTTTAATAAAATCCTTTATTTATAAAATGCTATTTCATAAGACAATATGCTTTCACAGCTGAATGATTTTTGATTTTTTGTTTTACACAACTAGACAATGGATTAAAACATAGTACTTTAATACTTAAAAAAAGTGACAAATTTATTAAATTTTTCTAATATGCAATCATGTTAGCCAAATTTTTCAGTAACTATTAGAATACGTTTACTTTTGATTTTAATTATTACAATAGACTTGAGAGCACAATAGGGTCTCACGTGGATTTGGCGACATTATTTAAATTTCATTCTGGCTAAATTCTGTTGACCAATAGGGTTACTGCAATTACTTGTCAGGTTGGATGGGGGTTGCCATATAAAAAGGTTTATCGCCAATGTAAAAAAAATTACGCCAAGGATGACCGTACAGTACATCTGTTCCCAACAATTTTTTGGACTCTTCTCTATATCTGTTGAAAAACTTAAATAGAGAATTCGACTTTGATATTCAATGTGAAATTATATTTTTCTTTTTGAAATTTCCATCAGTTATTTTTTGATGCAACAAACGAGATGCATAATTTACATTCCTTTACTAAAATGATTTCTGGAGCACAAGAGGAAAATACCTGAATACAATGATGCATTGCTAAAGGTTTGATTTGAATAAGTATTGAATGTTCAGTTTATGAAAATGACAAGCATCCGATTGAGAATAATTCGAGCGATGAATTTACAAGGAAATATGAAAGGGAAGAATAAGCATTGTACCAGGAGGTCTGCAGGAAAAAATAAATGAAGCAAAAAATTAGTCCGATCCAGATTAATTAGAACGAATATGATTATTCGAAAAGTTAATTGTTATTTCATTTCTTTTAAAAATACTATATTGGAGAGAAATTTCCAAGGGGGTGTACAAGCCTTTTAAGTACAATCAAAACTCAATCGCTCAATTTGAAAATCAATTTTATGCTTTACTTCTGAATTCATATGAAAACTAAGCACAAAATAAGCAATTTAATGATTAGTATTGCCTGATGATCTTAAAAAGGTTTCTTTTTTTCTTGGAAAATTAAATAATTCTAACTGAAAGTTTGCTTTTTTTTAGAGATACTCCACTTCTTATCCCTTTGTGTTAAAAATATTTCTCTTAAATGACTTAATTCCAATACAGTACGCTTAACACTGGTTCAGGTTAACGCTCTTTTAATTGAATTGTGGGATTCCCCGAAATTGCACGCGGCGTTAGGATGTGTGTAATTTTGGAAAACTCAGTATTCAAATAAAAGAGCATTATGCCGAAACAGCATTAAGCAAGGTTTTTTACTCCGTACTATTTTATAAATATTATTCTTTTGTTTGGAATTTCCTATATTGTAATACGCATACAACTATTAATGTATATTGATAGTTTGGCAACCATAATCAAGGTTGCACCTCGGAGGAACACCCTATTCCACACATTAAATCCAAAATAATACTTTTTAGCTATGAAAAAAATATTTCAAACTTTGTTTTCTTGCAGAATTTATTATTGCTACAAAGCAACTCAGTATAACAAATTATATGAATAATGTACAACTGTAAATTCAAATATTGTTTCATTGTATGTGGTGTGCAATTATATCAACTGTTTAAAATGGACAAACTTGTATCATTTGCACATTATATTTTTTTCATGCAGAAACAAAGAGAATTTTTTATAATTTAAACAATTTTTCAAACTTTTAAAATATTCGCATTTTGACTTAAATATGTTTTTGGAACATATATCATGGAAATTTCAAATGTTTTTAAAAAAAGCAAATATATTGCCGGTAGTACCGAAAATCTTATAATCTAATTATAGCGCACAATTTATGGTGCATGATCTAATACAAATTTTACTAATTAATAGAATAATTAAAACATGTAAATAGTCAAGTGTCATTTATGAATACCGATCTTTAACACTCAGAAGACAAATTTTGAAATCTGTTCAGCATTACTTCAAATAGTGCTCCCATGTGCATACCACTACTTGTGCCGAACGCCATGCGCTTCAAAGATACAACAAACATTTTAGAAAATCGAAACAATGTGCAACATTTTCGAACAACTATTTCATAGCGTAAAAAGGAATCTGCTTAAGAAAAGAAACCATAGTTAATCTTATCATTTCAAAGTGAATTCGAAAATAGATTATATGATAAAATTTACAACTAAGACAAAAATTCAAATATAACCTTTCTTCTTCCTCTTCTTTTTTTTCTTCTTTTGAGCAGGGTCCTTAGCACTTAGTTCATCTTCGGCATCATCTACATCATTTGGTTCTTCTCTAATTTCATCATTTTCATCTTCAACTTTTGCATTATGATCCTGTACCACGGCAGCCATTTTTGAAATTGAGCACCTGGGTAAGTGAGATAAGTTGAGAGGTTTTCAGATAAGAAGCAAATGTAATTTGAGCAGTTAAAACAATTTTTCATTAAACTTTATTAATTATATCCTGACATGAAAAAACTGTTGAATACAGTATATCAAATCAATTATATACATGGCGTTTTCATGCCTAACTTATATCATAAAATTAAAATGTAACAAAAAATATAATATGTATATTTATACTTTTGTACACCTCGTAATGGGCATCAAAACAATCTTCGTTTCCCGGTAAGCTATTTAAATACGCGGAAAGTTTGTTTATTCATGGTTCACAGTGTGTTGCGTCTAATCAGATAAAGAACATTTTTAGCGTATGAAAATAAGCAGAAGTTCATATATACATTCCTAATGAAATGAGAGGAAAACTCAACTCTTTTCTTCGGACAGGAATTCAGACATTAACTTGGTCTTGTAAAGATTAAACAAATGACGTATCATGTATTAATGTACAATTCAGATAAGCTTGTTAAAGCTCTTTTATAATATCTTTGAATTTTAAAGATTCGATGCGTTTTTCTTTCATAATACTTGAGAATGGCTTCAGTCTCAGCATCCTACAGGAAATTATTTATTTGTGATGTCTTGAGAGATGTCGACGGTAAATGTATATCACTAAAAAATTACAATAAAGATTAATTAAATTATAAGTTTCAAGCAGTCATGATATTGATCATGATTACTGATTGAAAAATATAAAATCAAAAGGATTGTATGATTATGGTAATATCTTAACACCGTTAGGTTATTATACTATAAAAACTTGAGCTATGCAAACACCTTCGCCTTTTCCTACCTTACAGATTTAATTAAAATTTAACCTTTTTTTTTTTTTTTTAAATATTCTGTGTGTACATGTATATAGAATCCTTTTGTATACAGTATGAAAGATCTATACAGTTTTAATGGTGTAAAAAGTATGTAACAGAACATATATAGCATTTAGGAACTAATAACTACTTACAGAATCTTTCAAAAATTTAAAATATAAGTATTTTAACATTTAAGCAACCTTGCCAAAAGTTACAAAGTGAAAATGAACCTTTCTTCACAAACATAAGATTACCATGTATATTTATATGTATTACTATCCAACATATTTGTAATCAGCATCAAATTTTTTTTTTTTTTCATGATAAGTTATTTCAATTTGCTTACTTTCTGTTCAATTTCATCTGATCGCAGATTATTTTTAGCCTTTAAATAGCTTAGATTTTGATTCATATTGAAACTAAAATAAAAAAAGTGACATTTTTCATATGAAAAATATTGTTTTAGATTTTATTAATGTTAGAGCTTTCTGATTAATTAATGAACTAAAATAATAATAACTCAGAATATTTTTCAAATTTCATGTCTTTTTGATAGAATATAGGTATATTTTTTTTCCTTTTGAATTGTACAAATTTTGATATCTATCAATTAGACACAGTGTAACATATTATTAGCCACTGATGTGAAATATTGCTATTTCAAAACCATCTTTCTCTGCTTGGTTTTTCATAGAAGTTCAATAAAATTAGTAACCATTACAAATAAGTAGCTTTTATATGGATATATATATATATATTATCATTAAAATTATCTGCTTTATGAGATTTGCTCCAAGCTAACCAAACGCTCAAATTTTAGTGTTAAATATTGATACTTCCCATGTTAACAAAATGGTTGCATTTACCTAATAGTCAAGGTCACCGACTCAGAATAGACATGTCATGAGTTCATAGACATGTCATGCCCATTGCTGCTGAAGACCTGTCTTGTAGAGGGGGCTGATCTGTGGTGTAGCGTACACCCCTCGCATCATGGGGGAGGCTAAGGGTTAGAGGGGGGGGGCTGAAACAACCTTTTGTACTTGTGGTGTGGAATTTAGGAAAGGGGGTGCAGCTCGGATGTTGTCATCATCACTTGACCCTGATTCAAAATTACAAGGTCACTAATAGCCCATGTGCAGTTTTATAGTGCGACCTTAATATAACATTCACCCATCCATTCATATTAACAACATTCCAGCGATTAGTTTCCGAAAATTTCATGATTTACAGTAATTCATTTTACCTGAAGTTTATGAGACATGCCTTATGAAAGACTGCTGAACATTTTCCAGGACAAATAAAAAATTGTTGAAATTCACCAATGGTATAATACAAAAAGTAAAGTAAACATATATATATTTGGGCATGCCCATTGCAGTAGTAGTTTGTGTAAGATGAAATATTTCGTCATACACAGTTAACAGGTTAACAAATTCAGTACTTTAAGAAAAGAAATAATATACTATACTCTATTTCTAAGAATTACTATGGTTACTTAAACTATTTTAATATAATTTGTTTACATAATTATATTAGTGAATTAATCAAAGTTAGTCATCCAAATTAAATTTCTTTTTCTACTTGAATTTAAATATCCAAACCATTATCGATGCTAATTTGTTTTGAGCCTCTATATTAATTCGGTACTGCAATGCATTAATTTTGTTCATTCTTATGAAATTTTTTCATATAAATTGTATTTTTTTAGAAAGCAAAGGTTGGTTTGGTGTTTTATTTGCTTGTTTATTTTTTAGAAATTAATGCATAATATATAAAACATCAACTGATAATTTTTAAGGATGTTTTAAGTGTTGGCAGTTCTATTTTAATTTTTGCCAAAACTTCTACAACACATAGGTATTGAAACCTATTTCTATGGAATTTTGATTTATAATTCTATAAATCATGAATAAATGTTTTCTTAAAAACTGCATGTATGATTCGTTTTGCATTGAAAAAATTATACATGCGTAAAACTTAATTCAAAATTGATCTCTTATTTGTTTGTGCGTATGTGTGCATGAGGGATTTTCGTTCAGTGAAAATATATTGTGTGTTTGGGTCAAACTATACATTGATCACAAACTCATTAAGGGGAAAATTATTTGATTCGTAGATGTTCTGATTCAACAAACTAATGTGTCTGTCATTCTTTATAAATTATATATGTCTTGCTTAAATTTTTGATTTTATGAAATGACTATCTTTTGTTAGTAATCCAATATTTTTCCTCTTACTCTCTAACTTTTTTTCCCCTTTGAAGATCTGTTGAATAGATATTTCATAAAAATAAATATTATGAATAACTTTTTCTCTAAAAATTGTTAAATAAGTAAAAGGTTAATGTGTTAATTTTTTTAATTCATTGTTTAATATCAAATATTATAAATCAAAATCTTAGTTTTATTTCAATATTTATATTAGTCCATTTAAAATATATTTATAATCAAAATTTCATAATGATTTAGATAGTTTTTAAATAAAATTTTTATTTTATTTTTACCTCCTATTTTTAAAAAGTATCTATTTAACCTATTTTCAGTTTTAACATTAATTATATTTTATTTCAGTTTTAGTCTCTTTTTCTTTTATTCTAGTATATTACGTTTTCAAATTTATTTTTTCTATGTGATATTATTCTACAATTATTTTTTCCCCTCTTTATGTCTGTAACAGAACAATCAAGTAAATCAGAATTGGCCTCTAGCTCTACAATATCTAAAACCATATTGAAAGCTCAAGTTACAGGTGTTATAACAGGCATTAAACGCTTCCAGCAAAGAACAGTATATACTGGTATTTATTATTATTTTTAAAAAAATCTATTCATTTTATATTTGATTTCTTCCCCTTGTAAAGTTTTTGTGTAGAATATAAATTAAATGTCAATATTAAGATATTCTATTAAAATTTCAACTCCTAAAGTTTTAGTTACATAGCAAAGGAAAAATCTCACTAATAAATAAGCTGCTTTTGTAATTTATTGTTGTTAACTTTCTTTTAGAATGTATCAAAAAATTTATTATTATTGCTGTATATTGTAAAATTTTGTTATAAGTATTTTAATTGAAATTAAAATTTGAAAATAAAATCACTCTCTCTCTCTCTGTCTCTTAATATTGTGTGACTAAGGATATAACAACCATTCTTTGACTGATAAAATACTAAGAGTGGGTCATAGAAGTTTAGAGGTGTTGACTATAAAATCCAATTTTAAATTAAAATAGCGACATTTATTAATTTAGCTACTGTTGGCAATAGATTATTTTTAGAGTTTGGTGACACTCCCCATACCAGCATGGGAGGTTGCAATTTTTATCGGAGAAGGACGGTTGACCATCCAACAGGGCTGACAGAGAAAAAAAAGTCCTTTGGTTTTGCAGCACAAAGGGGCTGAACTGAATTTTGTGTAAAGGAAGGGAAGTTTCTTTGCTTTAGCCCAATGCACAGGGTTTGGTTTTGCATTATCAAGAAGAGATAGTTTCTTGAGTTTTGTTTTAGAACAGCAGACAGTGCTGAGTTTTGTTATATTCCGAAGAGAGAAAATTCTGTTTTTTTGGCACAATGTACTGTGTCTGGAATTAGTGGAAAAAGTAATAGAGAAAGACATTACAACATGCTCTCTCTCTCTTTTCAAGAACCAGAGAAGAAAAAAATGTTTCAAAAGATTTGGTAATGGTTCTAGTTGAAATCTTACAAACCATTGATCTTGGCTTTGGAATGTTCAATTTGAAACACAGTAACTGATGCAAAGTAAGGCATACCCAGAAGAATTTATGTGGGAATTCTTAACACTACGATAGAGAGCAGAAAGGAGGAAGTGTATAGATAGAAAGTAGAATGCTGTTTAGAGAGAAAACACAATTTGGAATTAGTGAGAAAAGAAAAAGCAAGATGGAAAGCAGGGAAGGAGGCCAGAATAAGAGAAGCAAGCCATAAAGTAGAGGAAAAGGCTAATCTCAAGGATGAAAAAGAATCTAAAATACAAGAAGCAAGGGGTAGAGCTGAGGAGTAGGCCAGACTCAGTGGCGTAACGTGCACCCCCGCACTGTGGGGGGACCGAAGGCTTCTAGGGGGCCCAAAGCCTGACTGACACCATGAACGTAGATTTTCTCAAAGTTCGCTTCACATTTTTCGAAATCGAATTTATTAGCGATTTTCCAATCAGCGATCAAACATCATTCTTCATCAAAACTTTCATACGCTCATTACATACCTTTAATCCTATAGGCAAATCAAAAAACTTTTTTTTTCATTTGCTGTAATCCAGGCAACGAGAGATACTTTTTATTTAGTGGGTTTTCTTTTTAAGCCTTAATTACTAACAAATAAAACAGTCAAACGGAGAATCCGATAAAATGCTAGGAAGATAAAAAAATTTCAACACTGTTATTATTACTGTATACATTACATTAGCAGTAGAGAGGGGGGAAGACATGATTTACTTTTTAAGAAGGAGCAGAGAAAATTATTGGCGTTTTTAGTCCCCCCCCCCATGTGTATCAATTTCATGTAGCAAAATCTTAAATAACGTACATCTGTTATGCTTTTTTCAAGTAAAATAGTATTACAATCCTTGGAAAAGCATAGAGAGCATTTTAAGCGAGAGTATTTGATGATAGATTTATGAGTATTCAATCAAATGAAGCATAATGAGTAGAAAGCATAATGGAATGTATGTTTTTTTTTTCATTTTTATGAAATCATTTTTGCTTCATACAAAGAACTCTCCTTATTAAAAGTTGCAGTATTTACCCTAGAAAGTAATCGAACTTAGGTCAAGTTCATCCCAGGATTCAGAAATGAAGAATCAAGTGATGCCTTTTTTCTTTCGTAAGAATTTTAAATCTAAAATTATTTTACAGTATTCGTGTCTTTCTTCATGTTCGTTTTTATTCAAGTTCGTAGGTTATCTATCGTTAGAGATTTCCAGTTTTAATAAATATTATAAATACTCTCTAATGTTATACATTATTTACTTCGCTTACTCAGACTCCGGTTGATTTTGCATTCAGAAAAAGCTTAATGATAAATATTTTTACGTGATGTATAAAGGTACATTATGTTATGGTTTGGCAATCCTTTGTATATATATACACTTGCTGAAAAAGAGTGTTCTTAAGGACGAATGAGAGAAGATAAGCTCTGAAGAAACTACTAGACTTAATAATTCAATGCCAAAATTACTTCAGGAAGCTTTCAACACACAGGGTTATCCAACCAGCTGTTAAATAGCTCATTATCCTTAAGTAATTTTTATAGTTACTATTAAAACAGTGAACGCAGACTTTTTCTACTTGATTTTTGTTGGTATCGCTACAAACCTGCCCTTATTTTCAAAGCTATGAAAGTAAACCAAGTTCACTTTTGTTATTCTCAGTACTTGGAATGAACTAAATAAAATATAATTTTTTTAAAAATTTTAAATTTCGGTTTTTAAATTTTTTTTTGTCATTTATGTAAGCAGTACTAAGTGAAGCAGACTTTTCTAGCAAGTATATATTTCTAAGATCCTGCTTGGGGCCCAAGACCTGACCTTGCAGGGGGGGCCCAATTATTTTCCATTGCGCCACTGGACAGACTCAAGACTGAAAAGGAAGTTAAAATACAAAAAGTAAGGTGGGGAATTGAGGATGAGTTAAGACTTAGAGTTGAGGAGGTAGCAATGCACAGAGCTTAGGAAAAAGCTAAATTAGTAGAAGAACGAAATAATAGCATTGGATGAAGAGATGAGATTGGAGAAAGAAAGAAGTCTTGTGGAAGAGCAGGTGCAATATGCTCAAGATGTACATAAAAGGAGAATGAAAGCAAAACAGAAGCACTTACAAGAAGAGAGATGTAAAAGAATGGAAGAGCAAAAACAATTTTTAAATGAACTGCAGAAAAAATTGTTGGATAATGAAATAAAGTTACATCAAGTAATCGAAAACATTCTTGCTTCTAAAAATGAATGAGCCAAAATGCTTGGTGGGGATCCAAATGCTGTAGTACAACTTGTTACCATTGGGGAAGAAAAAGATTATCTTGAGACGCATCTAACGTACCTCTGATTTCTGCCAATGAGGAGATGTATGGAGAAAAAAGAAAAGAAGAAATACCAGTGGATTTGGTAAAAGATAAAGCTAAGGAAGATATTAATCCTGTAATCCATAGTAAAGAGCCAATAGATTTAGATGATGATAAAATTGAAAAAGAAAGGCCAAAATTTTCTAAGAGAAAACTCAAAAAATTAAGCAGAAAAGACAGTTGCAGAATTATCACTGAAAGGGAGTGTTATCTTGCATTTAAAAGCTTCATGCAACACTATACCTATATCCTGTCATTTGTGTTTGGAACTGCCTGATTTTATCAACTGAATTGGTATTATGAAGGATTGAAGAATTATTGAAGGATTAATTAATTCATAATAAATACTTTTTTGAAAAAAGTTTATTATCTAATTAATGGTTAAAATGAAGTGGTATTATGAAGGATTAAAGAATTATTGAAGGATTAATTAATTCATAATAAATACTTTTTTGAAAAAAGTTTATTATCTAATTAATGGTTAAAATTAAAGATATATCAAACATTATAGCTGTTAAATTAGAATGTAGAAATAGTGCATATGCTGTCTTAACTTTTCATTATAAAGAGTGATACTAATACAATATGAGCTAATTTTTTTTATAGATTATAGTTTGATGCTCTTATGTGCATAAGATACATATTAAAAACTCTTGCAATAGTGAAATTTATTAGATTAGATGCTGAAAACATATATTTTATATTGAATATATATCATATGTAATTCACACACACACATTTATGCTCTGTTAGCTTACAATTTTTCGCATATGATACAAATTATTAAATGATTTCATTAATATATCTCCCATATTAAAATGTAACTTTTATTTTTATAAAATTTAAAAATAATACCTCATTGTGAAAATGTTTCCTTTATCCCCTTTAACCTTTTAAACACTGCACTATGATTGAAAAGTAACATAAATTAAATTTTGATAAAAATCAAATTAAAATTGAAACATAAGATCTATAAAAGAAAAAAAAATATTTTTTTTGTAAGATTTTTAGCATGTTCCAAAAATGGAACATTGGGTTAGCCATTTAGTTTTTTCACATGTTTTTTGAGAATATGACCAATGACATTTTAATTCAAAAATCAGTTATTATACACATTTTTAAGAAGAAATCCTAACCAGAGGTGTGATTAAACATTTCCCAGCATGATTTCATCATCCATCCCCCGTTGTAGGGGGGAGAGGCATGATACCCGACAAACAATTGAAATGGGCCTTAAAAATCTAAAAATTAAAATGGAGAAAAAACTAAAAATTTGCGCGTGAACAAGAAAAATCTCTGTAATTTCCCCCCACAGAGTTTTTTAAATGTATCCCGATGGGGAAGGGGGGCAGGTTCCCCGATGGGTGTCCCTTGTTGGCGCCACATCTGAAGTAAACTTTTAAATATAATTCCAAAATAAAACAGATTAAATTGAAAACTTATAAACAGGATATTTCAGAAAATTACAATCACTTATTAGAAACAATAAAGGAAAACATCAATAGTACAATTAAATAAATAACCTTCATATCAAAATTCTCAAAGCTAATAGTATAATAAAGCAAAGAAAAAACACATAGAAAAATACAGATTTACCAAAATTCTTTAAAATGAGAAATAAAGTCAAAATATATTATTGTTTTTTTTCTTATATGCGTTATTTTATGTCCTAAGCTATTTTTATTGTCCATGTATAGCTAGGAAAACATTTCTCAAGCAATCTTTTTTTGCACTTGAGGCATTTTTTTGTTGTGCTCTGACATACATGAGGTATTTCATCATTATCTATGTTTGCAGAAATTTCGATTTTGCCACAAACATCTAGTGGTAGAACAGACTGAAAAGTATCTTCATCGATATCTTCCTCATCAGTCAAACACCAACTTTCTTCTAGGGGAAACTGACAAATATCAATAGATTCTTCAGCATCTGATTGTGCATAAAAATATTCCAAAGCCTCTTCTACAGTCTGGAATGGCTTTGAATGCGCCATCTTATCAGTGTAATGGATGTTCACTAAATGACAAAACACAAATTTAATATAAGACCATATTACGTGACGTTCCTCTCCAAATAAGACATACGCTTCATCTAATTAACAATAAATGCGCGTAGTAGTTTTGCTGCAGCTGAGAAATTCACTTGAGATTGTCCAGAAACGATTGAAAGGGTGGGAAGTTGAGAGAGGGAGCCGAAATGAAAGTCAAGTCATAAATATTTTCTTCCGACACATACTATAAGTTCTTAGCATTAAGAAATCTTTTCCCACACTTCTGTGAACTGAAAAACATAACTTCATTGTGTGAAAAAGTATACCTTTACACGCCAATGTTCCGTTTTTGGAATATTGAAATTTCAAAACCGATAGTAAAAAAAATAACAATATTTTTTATAATATCTTGCAGTCTATAGCTAAAATGATCATTTTTAATTACTTTTACCAAATAATAAAAATATTTTTTAAATTTTGAATTTTAGATGAAATTTTGAATTTTGCTCGATTAAAAGTAGAAAAAAATGCATAATTTAGAATTTTTTCTCAGAGAGACTATTTACTTCAGCAACAGTACTTCAATTTCAAAAAATTAATCCATGTTTTTTGTCTTCAAAATAATTTTTACGGAACAATATGAATAAAATGGAATTTTTCAGAAAATTTCAAAATTGATGTTCTAATATTGGAACATTGGCGTGTAAAAGGTTAATAATTTGTACCCCTAATTTATTTTATATTTTAATACCAACTCACCAATTTCATTTATTTGAAAATTTTATAAAAAAAATTCTAGTTTCTAATATTGTTTGAATTAATTGACATTTGTTAAACTCTTATCATATAGTGGATGATGGAACTGGAACCCTGGATTGTATCCTGTGGAAAAATGAATCAGCTCTGCAAGATAAAATTCTAGAGCTAAAGAAAGATGTAAAATTTGGTATTATTTTAGAGATATGCTTTCACAAACTGCATTAAAATTTCTAATTATTTTTTTGTTTTTCTTTCAATTTATTTTTTAAATGTTACTATGTATTAGAATGTATGATAAAAACATATTGACATCATCATTACAAAACAAATTATTTCTTATATGAATATAATTCTTTCCCTGCCAAAATATATTTCTCCTTGATCAACATACATGGCGTATCTGGAAACTAAGTACCATTTTAGAAAAACGAGTCTAAAATATTTTTTCAAAACAAAATCTGTTTTTACATGAAAGCGCAAGTCAAACTATTTTCTACATAGCTACCACAAAGCAATCTTATTGTGTACTGTCTGTTTTCACAAATTTTCTCCTTCACTTTTTCTACTAAATCATCATTAACAACAGAAGGCTGCCTGTTCTATGCATACACTGGTGTGCAAAAATTAAGGACGAGACGGTTTTTTCAATATAACTTTGTACAAAAGCATTCCAAATCAACACATTTAATACCGTAAGATCCCCAATACGTAAGGACATGAGTAATGTAAGCAACACTTACTAAAAGAGAAATCAGAGGGATAAAAAGAAGCTTTATTGAAAAAGTAGCATGGAGCGCAATGCGACTGAAGGCCGAAACATCCCTGCGATGGGTGTCCAGCAAGAAATATCCGGTCTTTAATAGGGGATATGATCTCCCCTGACTGCTAGGCAGGTTTCACAGCGTCTGCCCATGCTGAGAATGAGGGTGTCAATGAGTTGTTGAGGCATTGCTGCCCATTCGTCTTGCAGCGCCAATCGAAGCTCCGGAATCGTTACTGGTGGTAAGGTACGAGCTGCCAAGCGTCTGCCTAGAAAATCCCATACATGCTTGATGGGATTGAGATCTGGAGATCGTGCCGGCCAATCCATACGTTCAATATCCTCACTCTCTAAGAGCTGTTCGGCAGCTACTGTGCGATGACATGTGCATTGTCGTCCATGAAAAGGAACTGCGGACCCATAGCGCCTCTAAAAAGACGCACATATGGAAGAAGAATCTCGTTACAATAACGGGTCCCGTTGACTGAACCTGCGTCAAAGATGTGAAGGTCTGTACGACTACCAAGCATGATGCCTATCCAAACGAGAACACCGTCACCTCCATACCTGTCCCTTTCAATGATGTTCGAGGGATGATTGCGGCTTCCCCGCTCTCTCCAGATGAGTATGCGATGAGAATCGCTACTCAGACTGAATCTGCTCTCATCTGTAAAGAGTACTTGTCCCCATTCATTGTCTCTCCAATTCCGGTGTTCCCGGCACCACAGAGAACGCCTTCTCCGATGGGCAGGCGTTAGAGGTACACACCGTACAGGGCGTCGTGCAAACAGACCACCACCGTGCAGTCTTCTGGCCACTGTAAAACGCGATATCGGTCGTCCAGTCGCCTGTGTCGTGTGTCTAGCGATTTCTCCCGCTGTCTGCCGCCTGTTTCTTCTGGCCTATAAGGCAATATACCGGTCATCTGCGGGTGTGGTTCCTCGTGGACGACCACTACTGAACCCCCGGATAGCTGTTCCTGTAGTTTGAAATTGTCTCCAAAGTCGTGAAACGATGCTGTGAGCAATTCCGAACTCTGCAGCCACACTTGTCACACTGCGACCTTCCTCCAACTTCCCAATGATTCGACCTCAGGTAAAAGCATCCAGATGTCGTCTAACAGATTGATTATTTGCCATTTCTCGCTGAGGCAGCAACTTGGTGTGATTTTAACTGCTATACGGTGTGTAATCTCTTTGCCAGAAATACTAATCTTACACCGACAACATGCTTTACTACTCAGACACTCCCCCATTACGTCTACCTGCATATATGCGCATGTGCTACCGTACATCACCTCACTTAATCTCCTGATTGGTCTTTCTGTCCGCTCTGCCTCTTCGTTCAGCTGATATGCTAATTTTTCGACTTCGTCCTTAATTTTTGCACACCAGTGTAGTTATAAATACTGGTGCACCCATCATTGCATTGCCAAACCCATTTCATCACTCTTTACATTTTCATCATAAATCTCTACAAGTTGATGATGAATTTCAACTGGCTTGACACTTCTTGCTTTAAGAAAACTAATTACAGGATGCACTTCACAGTCAATGGGATCAGTAATTGTCTAATCATTTTGAATGTTCGCATAAATGTCTTAAACATATTTAAATGTCATGCTTTTTTAAAAATACTGTTAAGCTCTTTTGTCTATTCTTGATGAAAAGGATTATTAAATGTTTAGATAAATCCCATTGAAATAATTAAATTGAGTGTAATCTGTTTCATGCTAATGTTGCCATAAGTTGCCTTAATACAGACTGAGTAAGACGTCTTCGAAATAAAAGAAAGACTTGCTAGGACAATGCTAGGAAAGAGATAATTAAGAATTGTCACTAATAAAAATTATTTTGCCCATTATTTATGAAATCTGTTCATTGTATGGTCACAGAGAACAATTTCATCATTTTTCTAAATGATGCAGATTATTTTAATATTCACAAAGATCGTTGAACAGATTACAATTGAAGACTTTGGAGAGGGGGGAATAATGAGAACTGCAAAATTAATTTATTTTTTGACCCTAGAATGAACTTTCTGTGAGAAGCAGAAAATGTACAAGTGTTCATACTTTCAATACTCTAAAAATTATGTATGATCCAACTACTTTTTAAAGATTTTAAAGGGCAGATATTTATAAATGGTGAATAAAATTCAAATTAAGCTATAGCAATAGTGATGTTTAAAACATTTGAAAATTATTTTTTAGATGATATGAAGAAGTTACAGCATACTATTTGCAGATATATGATTAAGGAAAATATTTTAATTATTAATTATAGTGTAATTTTTATGTGTTGGAGTTAATCTAATTATGGTATGTTTAAAAAGTTGAAACAGAAGTAATTAAGGAAGTATTTTCACTAACAGAATTATTATTAATATTTTTTACATTTTTTTAATTTTTGAGTTTTGTTGCTTGTTAAAAACCAAAATGAAAAGCTATGGAGTTGCATTTTAAAATACCAGACTGAATAGTTGTAGAATTACCTTTTAAAAATCAGAATGGATATATATATTTATATATATAGTTACATATAAGAATAGTGTTTAAATAGTTATAGGTATTTTAAAAGTTTTTTGTAGCAATATACGAAATTGTATCAAACATTTTTCAAAAGAGTGTTCAGATTTTTTTTTTATCATGAAAAGGAATTATACTTTAAATTAAAGCAATATGGATATAGATATTTGTAGGGTGTAATTATAAAATAAAATGTGAATAAACAATTTCTTGGGAGTAACTTTTTCTTTAAAATAAATAAATTAGCATTTAATGTTCCAGTTTTTGTTATTCTTGCTTCCGTTATTTGTATTTTTATCCATTTTGCATTTTATATAATTCTATGAAAAATATAAATTTTTCAATTTAGAAAAACTTCATATATTTTATGTTAATATAAAAAAATGGTATGAATCTTCATCTTCAGAAAAAAAATCATTTACTTTTTATTTTTGTATTTATTTGAAGACAAAAGTTAAAAACCAACATTTCTCCATTTAAGTATCCCCATAAAATTATAATTTCCATCTTTATCTACACCAATACTTATAATTTGAAGTTGATAAATTAAAATTTTAATGTTTCATGACAGATTCTGATAATACTTGGCTTTATAAAAAGAAAAATGAGTAAAATGTATCTTTAAAAAGGTTTATATTTAATTGCTAATGTTAAAGTAAGTTTGTAAGTAAAATTCATATTAACTTGATAATATTTCTTTTTATATCCAATGTAGCTGCGAATTGGTATTGATCATTGCAGACCTAGTACATATCCCAGGAGTTGGTATCACTTTTTAGTTTGGCACCATGTAGGTGAAATACCAATCGCCGCAATGTAATTTTGAACCCAGTTTCTTCCCCAGAGGGAGACACTTGAGTTTTGACAATTTATATACTTATGATTTATATTCTGACCTTTTGATAATGTTACAGTTTTTAAAAATAGAATTTACATTGTAAAAGTATTGCCTGTATTTGATATTCTTACATTTTTTAAAAAAGAATGATGTACTTTGTTTTTTTAGGAAATGTTGCTTTACCAGCTGATTTAAAAAATTGTGCTCTTTCCTTGCTGAAAAAGGCTGAGACATCTACTATTATTGATGAAGAGCTTTATGTTCATGGAGATATGATATGGTGCTTGGGAAATGTGAAGATTTTTAGAGGAAATCCCAAACTTGATATTCATCATCATCATATCCTTTACTTTTAAAAAAAAAAATCTTCAAATACTACGTAGCATTTCTATACAAATATTTTCTTCTAAAAAGATTTGAAAACATTATAATTTTATATTAATTGTGAAAGGGAATTATTTGTAATATAAAAATTGTGTTTCTCTCATTAATAACTATGATTCTTTAGTTATATAAAGGGGAAATGTGTTTACTTTTTTTTACTTGTGGGCTTACAACTATACTCAAGTATAAGAGAGTTGAATCAAATATTTTAAGCTTAGTAGATTGCTTGAAAATTAATCTTGGGTTTCTTTTTTTTATCTGTACTCAACTTTTATTTTTATTTTGTCATTAAAATTTATTATAGTCAAGTAAAAATACATTTTTTAATAAAATTTGCTAAATTTTTTTTTTTTAAATAAAAGGTTTAACTTTTAAAAAACCATTTTATATTATTAAAAATATTTTCTTTAAATTTAGCTTTTTGGACAGATTTCAGCATTTAATTTATGTAATTGTTCAAAGGTACTCTAAATGCTAATATTGTGTGTGGGGGGGGGGGTGTAGGAAATGAGATTCAGATGTTCAAAATAACAAATCTAAGCTTCAATGTAGCTTTTAAGTGAGCCCTTTTATCTATTCCTTAATTATAAATCATAATTGCATGTATGTCATTTATTAACATATAGGTAGAGTTAAGGGGTTTTTTTTATATTGTTACACTTAACTTTTTGATGTTACCTTAACTTTTTTTCATATAAAGAATTAAATGTCAATGCTGAGACTTTATGGATACTGGATGTTCTCACAACAAAACAAAATGACTGCTAAGAAGATAGATTCTAAATGTAATTTCTTATATATATATATATATATATCTTTATATATAAAATATACGTGTCACAGTGTTTGTCCGCGATGGACTCCGAAACTACTCAACCGATCGTAGTATAATTTTGCATACTGTGTGTCATTTCGTCCAACTTAAAACATAGGGTGGTTTTTATTTCAATTAATCACGCCATAATTTTTTTATTGCCGGAAATGTAGAGAATCCGGAAAAAACGTTGCCAGATTCCCGTAAGGGATGCTCATGTGTCTGTGGAAGCAGATATTGCAACAGAGCGTGAAAGTTTTCGGTACTCTCGACGTTATTTAAACAGCCATCCGAGTTTTGTTTTTTAAATCAGACAAAAAATAATTACGGAATCGGAAAGATCATTTCTTTCGCCACGATACGATATAATTTTTTTTTACAAAAAAATGATATTTTTTATTTTTTAAGATTTTTTTAAAAAATGTTTTTAAACTGATGCGTTTTTATGAAAAAATTTTCTAAATCGTTCCGTATGAATTTAATTTCGTGTTATTAAAACGATATTTTTTACTAAATAATGTCGTGCTTTTTTTCTTTTTGAATCAGTCTTTTAAAAAATAAAATGCCAAAAACTTTTTTTTCTACGATTTTATTAAAAAATACTCAAAATTTTAACTCAACATTAAATGACTTCGTCATTTATTAAAATTATTGTGCGAAACCTTTTTTTACGTTTGTAGAAAAATGTTATCCAATTTCTGTGCGAAGATTGAAAAAATTGCTTAAAAATTACGGATTTTAAAAAAAAATTGTGATTTTCGTAAAATACCGTTTTTGAGAGAAATCATTTAAACAGTCTTTTTTGTACATTTTTTATTTTAAAGTAGTTTGTTTTTGCAATTAATGTGTAAAATTTCAAAAAAATAACGTGAAAGTTAAGCCCTCTAAAAAAAATGAAAACTTTGAAAAAAAATTCTCAATAGCCTCACTTTGCGTTGGCTTTCTGTTTGGAAGACGGGAAAGGTTGAGGTAGTTTCGAGTCTTGCTGCGTAGTAAAAAGGGGAATTCCCTCATAACACGGGACGCTCATTCATATAACGCATCACAACCGATAGTTTTTTTATTTTAATTTTAAAGATTGATTTATTGAAGAACAGTAGAATAGAAGAAAAAAATATCGTAAAAAAAATTAAGGAAATATTCTTAAATATATTTTTATCACATAGTATTATTTTCTTTTTGAATTTTATACTGTGAAATGAATCAATATCGTTGCGTTTAAGTAAAAATTATTTTTAAAACTTTAAGTATCAGTGATTTAAAAAATAAAAAGCCAAAAACTTTTTTGAACAAACTTTAATAAAACACTCAAAATATTTAATAATTAATAATTTCTTCTTTTATAAAGATAATTGCATGGAATTTTTTTCCCGTGTGTCGAACATTTCAAAAAATCCTCACAATTTTACTTCAAGAATTAAAATAGTGAAATTTTGTAATTTGAAAAATGTCTACTTTTCTGTCTTTTTTCAACATACAACTATTTTTAAAAAGGCTACATTTTCGTTTCCGGAACTAAAAAATTGCAACGAAAGAATTGAAAAGTGTGCGAGTGATTTATAAATTCGCACTGTTCGCCTATTCGAAGGTTTTCGGCGATGGACCTCGAAATTTTCAACCATGGTCAAGTGACGAGGACGACACCTGAGTTTTCACCCATCTCTCCTAATTACCACACCACACCAACGCAAGAACAAATTTCAAAAAAGGGAGTTTTAATGACATAGTTAAAGAAATCACTCACATCGCGCATACACACACATAAGTGCTGTCGTCCTGAGAGAAACAGGAAATTCCCATGGGGATTAAGTTATTCACTCGGTAAAAGCCCATGCAATGCCGGGCTAAGCGAAGAGGAAAGAAACACAGTAGTAAAAGTAATTTCGAAAAATTATATTGGAAGTGCTGATTTTGTGAAGAGAAGGGAAATTGTTAAACGAGAAAACCTTTTATACGCACTCATGTGCCTTGCACTCACATCGTACGCGTCACACCCACACAAAAGGGCTGGCGTCAGAAAGAAATTAGGAAATTAACTTGGGGATTAAGTTACACCCTCAGTAAAAGCCCGGGCAACGCCCGGCCGGGTCAGCTAGTATATATATATATATGATGTATATTTATAATATTGAATTGTCTTAAATTTTATTTCTAACACCTTTTAAATCATGTAGTCTTTACAACTTTTGTTCATTATTTAATGAATCTATCTTTGAATACATCAGCCTCGTGTTGCTTTGAAGTGCAATGTTAATAAGCACTCATTCAAATGCAGTAAATTATTTGTTTTCCCCTTTTTGTTCTTTTAAAACTTTAGAGATATAATATAATGGAGCGTCAAATTTGAATATCTCAAATGTGTTCCTTCCGACAAACCCGAAAACTATTTTGCTATGAATATTATTTATTTGCCAAACTATTTATTGTTACTCTTAGTGTTTAGCTAGTTCTGAATGAATTTTGCAAAATATCCTCTGCCTTGATTCATTATGCAATGCATGTATTTGGATGGCAAAATTAAGTTAAATTTATTATTATGATTAAAGGCTTTAAAAGAGATATGCCAACATGTTTGAGGAAAGTTTGAGGTTCCCTAACATAAATTCTAAAATCCTTCTCATTCTTTTAGTTATGAAAATTTCTTCTCGGGAAATAGAATAAAACATACTTTCATGATAATTTAACCAGAATAAAGGATGCTATTTCTAAATATTTCTATTAAAATAGCACACTTTGAACAAAGGTTTAATTCTTCTAGTTATATCCTATTTAGAACATTTATTGATTCTTGTTTAATAGAATGATGAATGTTTTCCTTTGGGTAGGGAAGATACATCCAATAACTTTTTATTTCCTGTTATGAGGAAAAAGTACTTATCTAATACATTACTTATCCACCCCACCCCCCTTAAAAAAAACAGCCTTTAAAAAATATGCAACTCATATTTTATCAGAACATACTTGATAAAATAGGAGTTTGATATTAACAATATATTTAACAAAACCTTGTAGTCCCAATTTTTCAAAGTGCTATAAAATACTAATTTTAGTATAATATAGTAAACTTTTTTTTAATTCCATCGTAAGTAATGCTTGTTATTGTATAATATTTAACTAAAAGGTACCTCTGGAATAAGAGCACAACAATGTTCATAAATCAAATTTCCCCTTATTAAATTATTTCTTTGTGGTAATTTATGAGTCAGTAGCTGTATA
>BMAO01024386.1:0-17401 GCA_019973975.1 Trichonephila clavata | reverse complement strand
TAGATACTCTATATAAGTACAATCTTGACGCTGGTGATCAAAGAATTTTCAAATCTCTAACAATTTCGAAAGTTAAATGCTTCATACCTTAGCTAGAACTAAAATTTCGTGTACAAAGCCTATTAATTCCCATTGTGCCACCATAATCACATCACAAAATGTTTTCACGTGAATTCCTTGAGTGCAAAAAATGACCTTGACAATGCATTGCCCGTATATTCCTTTATTTACCCTATGTCATTGCTATCCAAATACATGTGAAATGCTATCGCTTGATTTGGATATTTTAGCCCATTTGTCAGACCACGCACATTTTAAATTAAAAAAAAATAGAAAAAGATTTATTTTATAAATTGATGTTAAAATGTAATAATAAATGTACATGTGTGTAAAATGACAAATTTAATGTTTGCGAAATGTCTTTCAAACGCTTACTTTTCTCTGGTTAAAATATAAATATTGTCTTTAATATGCTATAATTTTAAGTATTTTTAGACATACTTGGAGATATAAACTATATTTATACCTTTTTAAAAAATCAAAGTGGAAAAGAAATATATAATAATGTACATAAGATAAACTTCTCATGAATGGGTATTATAAGAAAAATCTAATTTAAAACTGCGTTTTGAAGAAGCTCTTTGCTTATCTGTCTAATTTGGCTAATACATTTCAAGTTGAATTAAATAGTTATACATTCCTATTCAACATACAAGAGGATTCCCTTTGATATCTAAAATAAACTTATTGATATATTTTTTCTTATATAAAAAACTATGATTGGTTTCAACTGATTCAAAATTTATAATTTTCTTCATCAAAGAGTACCATATACATATTTATCGTAACCTAACAGAAGGTAACAATTGTATTAGGTAAGTATTAACATTTTGAAAATTTCATCAATGTTTTACCTTTTTCTAGCCTATTTTAATATTCTTTTATATAATACTGTATTTTATATTCTATTAATATTTTAACACTCTTTTTATTTAATGAAAATGAAGGGGGGGGAGGAAGGGAAGATATTGGATATTTAAAAATTAGGGTCATAATTTATTTTCGCATTAAGAAGCATTACGTCACTTGTTACAGGAACAAGACCAAATCAACATGTGACAACTGCAGCTGTATGTGTTTTGAAGCGTGCAATTAAGAGCTATTGATCGGCAAATGACAAAGAGAAAAGATTTCTCAACGAAAGTATTGTTCAACTCATTTCCTATAATAGAATCCTGAATTATTCATTTGCAAGACAACAACAATAAAAATCAATTATAGAATTCATTAACTATTTTAAATGAGAACAATTTACTTGAATGGGACATAAATTTAAAAAATGTAAGCAGTTAAATATTAAGTGTCATTCTAGAGCTCTAAATTAATTAAGATACATGTTAAAAATGTTTGAGAAATGACTCTGAAAGAATTAAATCTTGTTATTTTTAAATATAAAGCTTGTTTCACTGTCAATACCATAAAATTTCAATAAGTGCGACAATTATTAATTAAAATATTAACATTGGAAATTAATTCTTATTTATAATTTAATGTTTCAAAAAGAGTAAATTAATATCTTTGATTGCATACGTCAAAATCATCAAATGAAGTTAATTTTCTGTATTCTTTTTCAGGTTGCAATTAAATATTTAATTTATTTACATTAGTAAAAATATTCAGTATTTCTAGAAAAAGTTTAAAATTTTCTTGAATTTGAAAACTGAAGGTGCTTTTCTCTCCAATACAAACAATTTTTTGAAAACATGATTACACATATTCCAGTGAACTGTTTTAAAATCATACTGTACACATTTAAAAGTCCCTCTAGATAAGTGATTCAATCTGAAAAAAATGTCATACAATGCTTACAAGTCAAATATCCATTACAGAATATTAAGATTTTTTGAGTAATTTTAATTGTTGCATTAATTTGTATGTATATCTTTTTTGATTATGTTAGTCAAAATTGACTTAAAACATGACAAGACAGGTTTGTAAATTATTTTAATCCGATATCAATCTCAGACTTAGAATTTTTCGTTTCTTATTACTATGATATACATTAGAAAATATGTGTGTTATATTTAGTTTGTAATGGGCTTAATTCATTCGGCAGTAAAGACTAAGAGCTAACAAACAAAACTGTGTATTCTAAACAGTAACAACTACACAAATACTATTCTATGTTAAACACTTAAACGCGTGTCATTGCTAAGTGTTTGAGTATCTCTTTTTGGTACTCGTCTTGCCTCTCGTCGTTTCCCTCTCCTGATCAGTTGGGTCTGGGTATCACCATTCGCTTCCTGGTGAAGTGAGCTGAGTCAGGTGTCAGGTCGCATGTAGTGCTGCCCTCCCATGAACCCTTCACACATATACATACTTGCAATCACTAAGTTTTTAAATAAAATTAAATTTATAAAAGGGATTTGTATATGCGTAAACAATTATACTCTAGAGGGGAGGATATGTACAAAAAGACTGGTTATGCGCATGCACCATAGTGATCGCGAAATGATTAAATGAGTGATGTTGCACGTTAATAAATTTTCACGTTTAATTTTTTACGTCCAAATGGTGTTTTTAGATAGCTCTAGTTTTTTCGAGAGTTTTTAACTGCTATGCAACATGGTTTATAATTATGAGAATGTAAAAAAAATGCTTAATTGAAGCTTATAAAGACAATGGAAACGAAGTCTGATAAATTTCGTGAAAAAGAGGCAATCTCATTACGCAGTTGAAAAATTTCATTGGTAAAAGTAACCTTATGGAACAATTAAACCTCAGAGCTATCTGTCTGCATCTTCTTCAAAGGATAAATTTATTAAAGCATCATCAAATTGTATGCTATTCATGAACTATATACGGGAACAATGAGATACAAAGGTCACCTCAGAAATTGTCAGGCGTCTTTTAAAGTACCAGGTGACACAAAAGTCCGTTAACATTTAAAAAATTCCAATTATTCACGGAATAATGTATGTAGAAAGATAAAAGTTGACTCACATGTTTGAAATGACATGGAGTTTTATTGAAATAAAAAAACATGCAAACAATGGTCAACAAGATGGCACTCTATATAATAAAAGCAGTGATTAGCATAATTAACTTTTAGCAATAAACAATGTTCTTTATAACAAATATCCAACATTTCATCCGTCATCCATCAACAATAACCATAGTCGAAGGGGAAATGTTGAGGACAGCGCTGTATATCATATTTGTAGGTAAGGTAAGAAATTGCCATCGGATGTTGTCTTTTAGCATTCTTAATGAGGTCTGATAATCGCAGTAGACTTGCGACTTCAGGTAACCCCACACACAACCACTAATTCCACGGATGGATGTCTGATGACTGGGAGGCCAGGCATGACACAAGTAGCGGTTCAGTACACGATCTTCACCAAGATATCTTTCACATTCTTTTTATGCCGATAGGATTATAAAAAAAAGGGTTGTAACAGATTCTGAGAGATAGTACAGCTTTACTAACGATGCTTTTTCTGGTAAACATGCCGCAATTGCTGGTGCATCGGATACATCTCTGACTACAGCTCATTTTATTCATGATTTTCATGTGACATCACTGACGTTTTGCTGTCCATTTGTTGGCAATTTGTGTCCATTCTATTGTTTTTGAATAAACCTCCATGTTATTTCAAGCATGTATGTCAATTGTTACCTCTCTACTTACGTTATTCCTTGAATTATTGAAATTTCAAATGTTAATGGATTTTTGGGTCACATGGTACAACTCCTACATTGCTAGAGAAAGATTAAAAGTGGCTCACCTTCTTTGAAACTAATCCGCACGAATGTAAGACTTGAATTTACACCAAAAACATGCAAACAAACTGGAGTAAAGTAAGATTTTTTTCTCCCCATCATTTGATAAAGTTTATCAAATACTTCTGATTGCTTATAATTGTTTTGGTTGCAGATTGTGTGGATTTGATTGTAGATTAAATAGTTTAGTTGCAGTGAATAATTCAATTGGTCCCGAAGGATTTGGTTTATACTGAGGTGATTTCAGAAAAGAGGCAAATAATATATTTCAAAGAGAAACTAGATGGGGAGAGTGGTATGGTCCGTAGAATTTTTATTGCTCATGGACATTTTCCTCTGGTTTTTGTCTAATACAAAATGAATAGTTAAGTATACCAAGATCTGCTGAAATAGAAACTTTTCCTTTTCTTACGAAGGTTTTTTCGAAATCCCTGTGGAAGCACCAACCTATAGGCACTAATAAAATTGATTTAGTGGGCAGTCTTATCTGTTCCCTAGGATGGTGGCCACGGTAGTCAAGGGGTCAAGGCATCGGATCATGGCTAGCATGTCATGAGTTCGAACCCAGTACCACTGTAGACCCGCCGTGTAGGGGAGCGATGCACGAAAAAAATATGTCGTGAGCTCAAACGTCCTCCCCTTGGTATGTAAATGAGAGGGGAGTGTGCCAGCTCAGGTGTCGTCCGCGTCACTTGACCATGGTTCAAAATTACGCGGTCTGTCGCCAAAAGCCCTCGTGTATATAGCTAAACAGTGCGACGTTAATATTCACTCGTTCCCTAGGTTGTTGTACATACATGGAACAATTTAAATAAATATATATTGAAATATCTTTCTAATAGTAAGAATAGAAATTTCAGTTATAATCTTTAAATTGATGATCCAGTAATTTTTTTTAAAATTTCGATGGACCTATATTAATGCGGAAAACAGCACGAAAAGCCTTTTCATTTTCACTGATATATCAATAATTATCTGACTGATATATCAGTTTTATTTCTGAAGACTGATATATCAGTCAGATAATTATTGATATATCAGTGAAAATGAAAAGGCTTTTCGTGCTGTTTTCCGCATTAATATAGGTCCAATTTTCAAGATAACTTTAGGTGAACTTACAATTATCTGGTGCAGTGTATACAGTAATGCGTTTTTCTCATCTTACAAAAAAGTTCTAGGAATTGTTGCTATCAAAATATTTTAAAATTTACATCAAATTTTTTAGAGTTAAAAATTTGCTGCATATAATTTTATTAAATCAGGTTACCAGTTAAAACATTTTTGTAAACTGATTTATAAAATGCTTAATCTTAAATAACTAAAAAAGGTATTTGTGTGTGTATGTTAATGGTCTGAAAATAAATATTTAGAATATTTCCATCCCAAAGCCGATTTTTCTTATTGTTATCCTTTTTTAATCTCTCACTATGGACATAAAGTACATAACAACTATAGCATTTTCAAAATTTATCAAAATATTTTGGATACACACTTTGCTGAATAATTATTGAATTAATAAAAAAACAGCTAATTTTGCAGTTTCTTAAAGTATACGCGTCTTTGAATCACCACGCTTGGGAAAATGTGAAAAGGTACGCAAGTATTTTGCCAGAGTACAACTAAAAGTAATTTCCAAGGTTCGAATATAAAAGTACAAAATTTTAAAATGAAAAAGAAATATCTTGCAAATTTCTTTCAATTCTTTTGAAACTACGTGTGCAAATGTCTTTTGAAAGACGTTCAAACGTTTCTTTTGTCAAAGAAACCAGATAAGGCTTATTCGAAAATGAAAGAGAAAAAAAGTTGTACAATTCGAGACTTTTTAAGAAAGAGATATCTTCAATTCACCTTAGGTTTTCAATTCTTAAAATTTAGAAGCATAATGCTTCAGGCTGTTCTGTAAGTTGGTAATTTTTTTCCTAATACGATGGGACTAGTTTCTAAATTCAAAAAAATATATATACGACGCGTTTCAAATTCCTTTCACATTCAAACCTCTGCCTTTTTACTTATTTCTCTTTCTCTTCATTTATTTCATTTCGTTTTATTATTTGTCCTTCCCAACGGAATGCGCGTAAAATACAGATAGCAAAAATATTGATTTAGTTTTCCGCGAATATAGCGGCGAAAGTATTTCCAGAAACTTCGTCCAACTCTAGTATTGATGTTCAGGTCACGGCAACGGTTCTAATGAAGTAATGAAATGCGATTACCTATCTGTCTCCCGTCTTTTCCAGTTGCTTCGAGGATTTCTGATATATCAGGAGACATTTCTATTAACTGCAAGTCCCCCTTCTTTGCACAACTCTCGTGCCAGTCCAACTCAACATTCCAGTCGCGTAGAGTCTTTCTTCAGAAAGTCTATGTCTATCTGGGATCTTTTCTCTTTTCGTATTCCTGGAAGGCACATCTAGGCTTTTGTGTCCTATTCGAAGACCTATCTGAGATCACCGAAGTTCTTCGATGGAGAAAGAGATTCCCTTTCGAATATGTATTTACTAGTTCTTATTATGGAAAGCGAGTTCTTCAAGATTCCCCTTTTCTAGGTTCTTATTATAACATTTGAGTATAGTGTATTCACTCGAGGCTTTCGTATTTTAAAATGCAAAAGGATACGAAATATTTATTCCATGCTAAATAAGTATGAAACAAAAGTATATGGGGATTTGTGTTGTTTTATTTTTATTTCGGAACAATGCTATTTTCTTTTTAGTAGTAATGTTTTGATCTTTGTTTCCATTTTATTAGACACCGATGACTACTCACTAGGAATATTTGAGTTTATAAATATAAATTATTTTATATAGATTCCTATCTTATTAATTGTAATTCTTTGGAGATATATTTGAGATACAGTATAGGTACACACACCAATTACAAAATATCAAAGTAATAATAAGGTCCTTAAATTAAGTGTGTTAAATTTTACTAGGATTCTGGAAAATAAGTGCAATAAAATTCTTCGTATAAAATTATCACTGTAGAGTATGACAATTGATACTTTTAACTCAAGGATACTTTCACAATACATATTAGGCTTAGTTGTCAATTTTAAGCTATTACCATTTTATTTTAATCACCCTTTAATATAAAATGAATACTTATGATAGAAGTACCTTATCTTTGAGAAAAATGTAAATTATCCATTCAAAAATGAAATTTTAATAAATTAAAGTCAACAAAAGCTATGTTTCTAAGAAGCATGAAAACTAAACATTTTACCTATTTTCTAGATTGGCCAAATAAAGGTAAAAATGTTGATTGATTGATGATTGACTACAGCTATTTATAGAAATGTGTGTTTCAGTTTTGATATATTTTTCTAAATCATGTAATAAAGTGCAAACTAGTGTTTTTAAATTTAATTTTCTGAACAATAATCTTTTCATTATATATATATATATATATATATATATAAATATATATATATAATGTGATGACGACGAATTTAGTAAAGATGACGAATTTGGGCGAAGATTTTTGTAGCGTGGCCGGTGTTATTTTTTCTTTATAAGATTACTATTCTTTACGATTGATGTTGATATTTAATATTATCGAAGAGGCAGTCTTGGGGTTAGTCATACCTGTTTATTACACACTGAACATGTAGACACACATATGGACGTAATCACGAAGAAACATACACACACAACAAAAATACACAAACGCTAGCTGCAGTTAGTTACATGATGAAGACAGACAAAAGACAAGAGAAGGAGAGAGCAACCGACGGCTCCGAGCTTTTTATACTGGCGGTGAAGGACGTACGACTCTTTTGTAAGAGGAGTCGTGATTGGATGCAAATGTACGCAAGCAATTAGATAAGAATAAGATTATAACGGTCTTATGCCAAAGAATTAGGAAATAATTCAACGGGGTAAAGTTAAAGAGTTAGAAGAAGTCATTACACACACACATACACTGGTGTGCAAAAGTTAAGGACGAAGTCGAAAAATTAGCATATCAGTTGAACGAAGAGGCAGAGTGGACAGAAAGACCAATCGGGAGATTAAGTGAGGTGATGTACGGTAGCACATGCGCAGATATGCAGGTAGACGTAATGGGGGAGTGTCTGAGTAGTAAAGCATGTTGTCGGTGTAAGATTAGTATTTCTGGCAAAGAGATTGCACACCGTATAGCAGTTAAAATCACACCTAGTTGCTGCCACAGCGAAAAATGGCGAATAATCAATCTGTTAGACGACATCTGGATGCTTTTACCCGAGGTCGAATCATTGGGAAGTTGGAGGAAGGTCGCAGTGTGACAAGTGTGGCTCCAGAGTTCGGAATTGCTCACAGCATTGTTTCACGACTTTGGAGACAATTTCAAACTACAGGAACAGCTATCTGGGGGTTCAGTAGTGGTCGTTCACGAGGAACCATACCCGCAGATGACCGGTATATTGCCTTACAGGCCAGAAGAAACAGGCGGCAGACAGCGGGAGAAATCGCTAGACACACGACACAGGCGACTGGACGACCGATATCGCGTTTTCCGCGGCCAGAAGACTGCACGGTGGTGGTCTGTTTGCACGCCCTGTACGGTGTGTACATCTAACGCCTGCCCATCGGAGAAGGCGTTCTCTGTGGTGCCGGGAATACCGGAATTGGAGAGACAATGAATGGGGACGAGTACTCTTTACAGATGAGAGCAGATTCAGTCTGAGTAGCGATTCTCATCGCATACTCATCTGGAGAGAGCGGGGAAGCCGCAATCATCCCTCGAACATCATTGAAAGGGACAGGTATGGAGGTGGCGGTGTTCTCGTTTGGGGAGGCATCATGCTTGGTAGTCGTACAGACCATATCTTCGACGCAGGTTCAGTCAACGGGACCCGTTATTGTAACGAGATTCTTCTTCCATATGTGCGTCTTTTTAGAGGCGCTATGGGTCCGCAGTTCCTTTTCATGGACGACAATGCACCATGTCATCGCACAGTAGCTGCCGAACAGCTCTTAGAGAGTGAGGATATTGAACGTATGGATTGGCCGGCAAGATCTCCGGATCTCAATCCCATCGAGCATGTATGGGATTTTCTAGGCAGACGCTTGGCAGCTCGTACCTTACCACCAGTAACGATTCCGGAGCTTCAATTGGCGCTGCAAGACGAATGGGCAGCAATGCCTCAACAACTCATTGACACCCTCATTCTCAGCATGGGCAGACGCTGTGAAACCTGCCTAGCAGTCAGGGGAGATCATATCCCCTACTAAAGACCGGATATTTCTTGCTGGACACCCATTCCAGGGATGTTTCGGCCTTCATTCGCATTGCGCTCCATGCTACTTTTTCAATAAAGCTTCTTTTTATCCCTCTGATTTCTCTTTTAGTAAGTGTTGCTTTCATTACTCATATCCTTACGTATTGGGGATCTTACGGTATTAAATGTGTTGATTTGGAATGCTTTTGTACAAAGTTATATTGAAAAAACCGTATCGTCTTTAATTTTTGCACACCAGTGTATATATATATATATATTAAATTGGAATATAATTATTCCTAGAATCATATGATCAGCTAAAAATGTCAAATGTGTTTTAATAGCGGAACAATTGACGGGGAAAATGCCATGCCTTTCATAGGATGTATGAGAGAGAAGATTTGTTATACTTATTGTAAGAAAGAGAAACCTTCAACATCATGGTTTGAAATTTGAATGTAACAGATTGTACCTTACCGGAATTGTAGATTAATTATAAAATATTAATTTTCGAGTTTGTTGTAATGCAATAACTGGTATGAGAATATGAATGCAATAGGTGCAGCAGGAGAATACAGATTGCCATGCAGATACTTACCGTGCCATAACCATTAACATATGGGAGGACAAGTATATCCACGTGGCCTTACAGGGTAATACATCCACCTCACGTTCTCTGAACCAGGAAATCTCGTTTGCAGAACGACAAGTGTCTCCACTCATAGTGTTTCTAAAGCACTACGGACTGTCGGCATGGCGATGACAATTCTTGTTTGTTTTGGCTTACCTTGACTCTGTAATAAAGGCAATCGCTCCTAAAGTGGTGTATAGACCGACGATCATGTGTTCAGGCATAACGACTGTACCTTATTTTTTACAAAAGAAAAGAGAAAAGTTCAACTTATGGCATTATAATAAGTATATTCATTTTTGGTGTACTTGCAGATAACGAATGTTTTCAGTTTGCATTTGCTATTGTCATACGGACAACTAAGTAGAACAATAGTATGGAAGTCTAAATGGGTACACATCTCAGCCGTAGCGGGACGGAGAATATTAGGGCACCCTGCAAAGTTACGTTTGGAGCCCAATTGGTTAAATACGTACTTGAAGTCAGTCAGTAATTGAGCCCCGACAGCCCTTGTGGATGTGGTGGTGTATGTACGCCACTGCATCTCAGTCACTCTTTGCTCGCATACCCGACATTTTGGGCAAACAATAATTCATTTCTAACATGTTAAAATGCAATTTTGTTCCCTTTCTTCAAGAAATCCATGACATTTATGAGCAATGTGGTTCATGACTGCATGATGTTTATGCCGCCCTCGCCTTCTTCGAAATAAATGTTGTTCATCTTTTGGTCAGGAAAGTACATTCTTCAGATTTGCCACTCTTTCAGAATATTGATAATGTATTGCCGAATGATAGGTATGTCTACTTTTATGACCAATTAATTTAGACAATAAAGTTGAGTAAAAATCTATATCCATATTTACCCCAGTTTGATGCTAATATGGATTAGAATAGATATTATGATCAAAAGTTTCAGTTGCAGGTATTGAATTCTATATATATAATTGAAATGATTACATTTGTATGTGTTTGGGAGTATAGCGCAGAATTCAATACCTGCAGTGTATTGAATATTACACAAAATAACGCAAATATTGTGGTCATATCTTAGCTGATAATATTTTGTCCTTCTGTTTAAAGGTTCATTTTCCAAGATTGCGTGTCGTGTATTATGGAATACTAGGTGAAAAGAATAATAGAGGAAATAAAGACGCTAAATGTAACTTCTGTAACGGAAAATTCTCCGAAGACCAACGAGGGGAAATTTGGATTCAATGTTTCAACTGCTGTAGAGTTTAGCTTGATTGTAATGGAGTAGGAAAAGATTTCATTTGTGACTTTTGTAAATAGACTCAAAACAGAAATGACTTTCACATATTTTTTAAAAATATGCCTTTTATAACTAAAAATAACAATGTTTTATAAAGTCTTAATTAGTTTTCCAATGGTTTACACTACCAATTCCATAGTACTAAGCTGTTCCATAATACACTCCATTTATCATTTTTCTTTAAAATAAATTTCTTTATAACCATAAAATAAATATTATTTCTTTAGACGAGTGATAATTCCTTACAATCCTTTATAGTACATATCCATGACAATTTTGGAGATTTTTATTAAAAACCAGTTGAGTTATTTTTAGAAATGTAAATGGTATTCCGTAATACTCAACTCTCATTTATATCTATATCTACACAAATACACGCACAAACACACACACACACACACACATATATATATATACATAAACAAACATATACACATACATATATACACCTTTCTTCTCTGCCTCATGAAATCTAAACCAATTAGTTTTTTAAGATATTAACTGTATTTTTAGAAAGCTGGATATTATCCTTAAAGTGATAAATGGAAGTGCCAAACTGGACTTATATTTCTGGAATAAATGTTAGTTCACAATAGCATGGTTGATAGCATAGTCAAGATAACATGGTTGAAAAATGAAGTGGTTTTCATAATTATTTTAAATTATTTAACACCTTACACAGTTGTAAAATTTGTAGCAGTGTAAATATACTTGTTCGAAGTCATTTAATTTTATATTGTGACATATTAGGGAGCAATATAATGGTTTTGTTTGCAAGTCTAAGTACGTGGACTTCTGTTTTGAGACATGTAAAAAGAGCAATAGCAATTTTGTCAATAATTTTACCCTAATTTTACTACATATTCTGTATTAATGTATTTCAGGGATTTAATTTGCTTACAAAATATCAATGATTTTTCCAATAAATGTACTTTTTAATATTTAACAAGAAATATATATGTAATTTTTCTTCCTCTCATTATTAAATTCCAGTTATTTAACTCTTTCATTGACTTACTTTTTGAAATCATAGAAATAATGACACCTTCTTGGTAGTAGTAAAATAAATTAATAAAATCATAATTCAATCATAACCTACTAATACAAATGTATTTCTTGTAACTTTACATTAGAGAAAAAAAAGAGTTTCATATTATAACCATAATTTATACTATTAATATGTCTCTTGAAACCGATTCGTAAAAAATGCATAAATTTATCTTGTCCAAGTCATATCTCGTTGGACGAAAAAATAATACTATTCGAAGTACGTTGCTCATTGAAACAGCAGGTTCCAAAAATGTCTAGCCCTGTAGGACTAAAAAAACTTTATTTTGTAATCTAAAGATGGGTTGGGGCCTTAGATCTTCCCATTTATGAACAAAAAAGATTTCGTATCATAGATTTAAAAGTATTAGGTTTAAGGGGGGCTATTGTAAAGCGCCTTGCTGAAAGTATTCATCAGAATTCAAATCACGTGATTTATACAGATAGATATAATAACGGGAATAACATATGCACAGAATATCTCCTCCAAAACATCTTTCTAAAAGAACTGTGAAAAACAGCAAAATAGGAACAGTTCAAGAAAAGTTGAAAAATCATAGAGTGATTCAGAGAGGTAAATGGGATGAGCTTCCTCAGGATGACAAAATGCTTGCATTTTCAATTGGAAGGATAATAAATTTATCATTTTATTGCCTTTATTGTTTGGAAGGGACCCTATTTCCAGCTGAGGTAGGTGGTGAAAAGAGGAAAGTTAGTATACCACAAAACGTCATTATCAATTCGTACAATAAATATATGGATTGTACAGATTTATGTGACTATTTGGCCTATTGCAGGCGCATCGTTAAAAATTGAAAAAAGCATGTGCAAGTATTCAGCCATTTTATAGATCTTGCTACATCCAACTGCTGACTTCAATATGTGATATTCTTTAAGATAAATGGTATTTAGTAATATATGTCGTTTACTGTGTGTGCTAAATACCTCATGAAAATTGACTTTGGGTTTCTAAAAAAGTACTGATGAATCAAAACAAAACCTGCGAGCAGAAGCAATATTTGTACATGAAAAATAATGAAAACTCCAGTTAAGCACCGAGCTATTTTAAACCAATCAAAGGCAGTGTGCTTAGATGAACATATAACAATATTAATGAAAAGAGAAAAAATACATCCAAATGTCAATTACCAATATATTAAACTTTATATTAATAAAATATTTTTATAAATTCTTTTTATCCGGTGACAGAGCTGACCTGAATTTTTCTGTTTCAGAGACGCGTAACAACATTCGAAAAAAATTGTGAATATTACCCTTTCTCTACCTGAGTGCCTGCTATTATTAGAGCAAAAGGTGGCTCAAAATTATTCATATTTTTGAATTATCAAATATATACATACAAGAATTCTAAATGTAGAAAATAAAGTTCATTCTTTAAGAGGGGATGCAGTATAATTAGAGTAGTTTAAGTGAGGGAGTTTATAATGATTCGTTCATTATCAGAATCAATTGTAGTAGTGCGACTAGGATCTTTCATAAGGTTTACATTTGTTGTAAGAATAAGCATTGTTCATGAAAGCAAACAATAATAAGGTAGAATGTAATCAGTTGGTAGCTGCCTAATATTTTCTCATTCATCAACGTAAACTTTCTTTTGTTTGACAACGATGGTGAAATTCCTTTGAGTGAAACTATTGTTTTAATAATCACGAGGTAAGGAAGGTAGGCATTTGTATTCAGCTGATTGAAAATTGCCAATGAAGCTTTAAAAAAAGATTAACTTAAAAGTGATATTCTAAGAAATGATGCATTTTTCAATTTATGTTAAATATTTTGAAATTCATGAACAGAGAAAATTAATTTGATATATGTTGTTATGCTGATTGGCACTCCAAATTGTATCTCGTAATTAAAACTTGATTTTATCGATAACAATATGCATTTGTAAATTATCACATTTCTTCTAATTCGATATTTGCGGATTAATTATTATTGTTGGCAATTCCTACCCACTAATTCAGTTTTGAAAAGAAAAGGAAAAATAGCGAATTGAAATTAAATGCAACTTTATATAATTTTCAGTGAAGCAAACCATGTTATATACAATTATTTAAGCTTCATTATTCTGAAACAATATAGGATATTTTTTCTTGACGCAATTTGTTACGGCTCATGACAAAAAAGACCTTATATATTGCTTGTAATAGATTATAAAAAATTATTTATGGAAGAGGAGGAAGTAAAACAAATCTTGTAACTTTACTTAATCATATTGTAATGCAAGGACGCTAACTTGTCACTCACTTAACTATATACCAAAATAGTTTTGATTTAATTCGCATTAAAATAATTATATATTACTAAATTAGAATATTATTTGCTTTTATATGCGAATTTTAATTGTAAAAACTGTTTATTTTTTTTAGAATAATGCAAATTTTATTATTAGAAATACATAAATTAGGAGGCATGAAACTTGTTCTAATGTTTTTAAAGATTTCAGTAGTGTTAAAGTAATGCATTTTAGTTTAAATTTTACATTTGTTTACTTTTCGTTTGTAATTATAATCTAGTTGCCTCTTACGTAGAAACAAGAGTTATTGTACTCAAAAGAAGCTAGAAAATAGTAGATCTCGCTTGGATTTATTCAAGTTTTTTAAACTAACAATTCAGTTATATTTTTAATAACATTACATCCAAAGCACAACTCGAGAGCTTCTTACAAGAGTCTAACTATAACACCACACCAATGGCAAGATTTTAAGCGTCAACAAGCAGGGACGTCTTAAGGCATGGGCCAACTGGGCAAATTTGTATTTAATAATTTCTAATTTTTTTAATTTCTAATTTAATTTCTAAATTGATTTTAATTTAATAATTTCTAATAATTTCTACGGTCAAATGTTATTTCCGGTTGTATTCTCCGAAAAACTTAGAATTTCGGACGATACGTCAACTGGTTACATGTGATGACCGTCCTCCCTGTATAGGCCTAGGCCTACCACCATACACCATCATTACTCATTCAGTCTAAAAGAGTCAGTTGGACGAGATGGTTTGTTTGATTATAAGTCATGCACCTTTATTTGTTCGAGTTATTGTTCGTACGAGTATTTTGACAACGTAATGCTATTTTACTGTCCTATTTTTTATAAGGGTCTACAGTGATGGGACCTACATCATGAAGTGTAGAGGCCCAGGGCCTAAAGAAGTCTTAAGACATCCCTACCAACAAGTTTAAGGGGAATCAGACCCTCTATATGACAGGTCTTTGGATAAATCATTTCAGAATTTCGAGATTTATATGATACATTAGAACCGAAGCTCGAGTTCATTGACCATGTTTTTAACATGATTCGATACGACGGTATTTGACTAACGTATGCTATTTAACTGTCTATTTTTAAGGTCATAGGTGGGACCTACATCTGTGTAGAGGCCCAGGCCTAAAGAGTCTTAAGACATACTTACCAAACAAGTTTACAAGGGGGAATCAGGACCCTCTATATGACCAGGTCTTTGGTAACATCAGAATTCGAATTTATAAGATGATACATTAAACCGGCTCGAGTTCTTGACCATGAACACTCTGCTACCGTGTCCATTTTCATAAATGGTTATATCAGTAGAATGTCAAATTGTGTGATTATTTGATTTAACTTTTTATAGTTGTCAAATTTTAAGGCAACGCAAGGGCTATTATCGACTCGCAATTTTAAACCCCTGACAATAACGTGGATGACACCTCAGAGGGAAGCCCACTCTGCAAATTTCCATCTCGTGCCATTGTGAAGACTTTGAGCATCGAGAGATTAATTTGCATTAGCCCCTCAGCAAAGTAAGTCTTCTGTGGCACCAGGACTCTGCAACTGATGAATCTCCACAAACAACTTCGGCACATATGGTTTGTGACCATGACCCCCTTCGTCTACCGCGGTCAATTTAAGTATCTTAAGAAGATATATAAGTAAAATTGCACACGAAAAACGTAATATTACAGAATGAATTTTAATCCTCAAATAGAAAAAACATTTCAAAAATAATAGTATTGGCTTCATTTTTAAAGAGTTTCACATTTTAATGAGCAAAATATGGTGTTTTACCATGAATAGTTATATACATAAATTAAGCTCTAAAGAAAAATGTAACAAATTTAGCAAATGAATTATAAAAAATGTATTATAAATAATATTTATAAATTACAAAAACATAATAGAAAAAGTGTTACTAATATTTTCTTTTTTTAACATATATCTATATTATACAAATTGTTTCACTAAACTGAAATTTATTATAGGAATTCTCCTGAGTTGGGTTTTTCTTAAGAAACGAAGGCATAGACCATGAGCTTTAATGTACAGATCTTCGATAAAAATTTTGTTTGTATTTATACTTATTACTTGCTATGTTTTAGTGAATTATGCATAAAACATGTTAATTAAACTTTTATAAGAATTCTTTAATTATATGAAATTAAAAAAATATTTAACAGCAGTTTTTAATATAGACTAGCCGTTACCCTCCCGCTTCGCTGGGTATTTCATGATGTTTTATAAATATATCTGTTTATATTCTGGACAGACAGACAGACAGACAAAACTTTAAAAATTGGTTTTTTTGTTATGAGTACCGTATATACTTTTAGTGCATTAAGTAAAAAGCTGCTAATTTGAAATTACAAACAGACTTTCAATTTTATTTATTTTGTATAGATATAGATTGGATTATAATAATTATTGTTTAAATGTGACTAAAATGTAAATAAAAAAAAAGAAAAGGATTAAAACTAACCGTAAAACTTATCAATTTTTTGTTTCTTGCATTGCTTTTTACTTATGAAGACTTGATTTATTATTTTAAAAAGTGCATCCGAAACAGCCGATGCTCTACTTAACTGAACAGTGAGATAACTATCATAAAAAAAAAATTATGGCACGTGTCAGCGTATTATCATGTGCGCGTAACACTGTTATGTCTCATGAAAAGCATCGGTCGCCAGTAACCAAAACAAAGACTTCATTAGCTCAGCTTGGCGTTCAATTTGGCGTTCATCTTGGCATTCAGTTTCACGTTCACCCGTATAGTTTCCGTTCCCGTAAGAATACGGGAAATAAAATATAGCCTATGTTACTCCCGTTAATGTAGCTTTCCATTAGTGAAAGAATTTTTAAAATCGCACCAGCCGTTTCCGAGAATTAGCCGGAACAGAACAGACAGACAGACAGACAGACAAAAAATTTTAAAAATTGGTTTTTGTTATGAGTACCGTATATACTTTTTAGTGCTTAAGTAAAAAGCTGCTAATTTGAAATTACAACAGACACTTCAATTTTATTTATTTGTATAGATTTAACCTGAGACAAAATAACAGATATATTAGCTTACACAACAAAACAGAAATAGATAAAAGTTTCAACACAGATAAGTACTACAGACATTTATTTTTATTTTTAATGGGCTGCGGATAGTGTCTTACCACATTGCATATACCTAATACATTCCCCGGG